>OU015540.1:600000-785000 GCA_907165065.1 Caprimulgus europaeus
AGGCAATCAGTCATGGCTTGCTAATGCACCCTGATGGGGTTCTTCGAGCACAGAGGACACGTGGGGTCTGTAACGTTTGCTGGGGGCCGAGCAGCCCCAGCAGAGTGTGCATGAGGCACACAGCCCTGCTACGGCACAGCCACAGCCACAGCACAGCCACAGCCACAGCCACAGCCACAGGCACAGCCCCACCACGGCACAGCCGCAGCCACAGCCCCAGCACAGCCACAGCCACAGCCACTGCCCCACCATGGCACAGCCACAGCCACGGCACAGCCACAGCCACGGCACAGCCACAGCCACGGCACAGCCGCAGCCACAGCCCCAGCACAGCCGTGCCCAGGGCTCTGGGTACTGGGGACAGGAGCAGCCCGGGCAGAGCGCGGGGCCCAGCCAGGTGTGACCGCAGCCAGGGCCCTGTCCCTCCACCTGGTGAGGGGCACTGCGGCGGTGAGGAGGGAGGAGACAAGAGCTGCACAAATCTGCCTGATAAAAGGGAACAGGGTGGTTAATTAAATCCAGCCATAATCAGATGGATTTGGGTCTTTCTTTGGGCGCAGTTTCTGCTTCTTTTGCTGCGCTCGGGATCATCCTCACGGAACGGTCTGCGGAGATAAAGCAAACCTGACATCTTCTGCAAACACACAGTTCCCCAGAGAGCGGGTGTGTAGCCCCGGGGCAGGCAGCGCACGCTCGGGTGCCAGCCGGGCGATTTACTGCCCCAGAGCAGCACGGACAGGACTCACTGCTCCCCGTTGTTCTCACCGCGACAGCGCCGAGTGCCAGTCCCTCGTGGCACCGGGGCACCGGCGCTCCTGCAGTCCCAGCCGGGACAGGGCCAACACTTGATCTGCGGAATCAAACCTCACAACTGTAGAGAGTTCTCAAGCAGGGAGGTTTTATCCGCCGGTGGGTGACAGGGTGGATCGCTCCTAAAGGCCCTGTGCACCCACTCTTTTACAAAGGCATTATTTAAAGTACACACACACACATTCATTAAATTTAGGATGGGTTAAGCTAATTAGTTAAAAAAAAAAAATGTTAACATAAGTTCACTCCCATTCACGCCTGCCCACTGCCTCCTGTTGGTGCTTGTCAGCACCCTTGTAGACCTCTAGACAAAATAAAGCCAGCTTTTTCCTTCAGCCTGCAGGTGCTGCACACCAGTTCCTTCTTCTCCTGCTCCAGACTGCTCGCACACCAGGCACCGCAAGGCCTTTGCTGATAGTGTGGAATAGCTCATTAGTTCTTGTAAAAGTTTCCCACTTAACACAGACAAAACGATCTAAACTTGAAGTTTCCCACCTAACACAGAGACAAAATGAGGCTCAGCTTATTTTCTAAAATCTGATTCTTAATACAGAAAATAAATGAATAAATCTAACTATATTTTATACTTTCGCATATCACACCGTCACCACGGCCTGGCCGCAAAACAGTGATGTCCCCTCACTCATTCTTCAGCCTCATTTTCCAATCCACTTTCCACAGCTTTTTAACCAGGAGGTCACCAAGTGAAACGCCGTCCAGAGCTGTTACTTCTGTGCCATCCCCTCCATCAACCAAACACGTAATCTCATCAGAGAGTGGAATCAGGTTGGTTTGACAGGACCTACTTCTTTTCAGCCACACTGACAGGCATGAATTTATATTTCCAGGCTCTAATTTTCCCATTAATTGAATCTTGCATTAGTCCTTCCACCCGTTTGCCCAGGATTAATGTCAGGCTAATTGGACGCAGTTGTCCAAACTATCTCACTCACTCACTCACTCGCTGTCACTTGGTACAATGCATTCTCCTCTCACCCAACACAATTCCCAGCTCTTCAGGATCAACAGGGGAGCTCCAAGGGGAGCTGCTTCTGGCTCCAGTTTTAATCCATTTCTTCCCAAACACCCTGGTGCAGGTCTCAGGGCCAGGCTGCCACAGGACCCCACGGCAGCACCGCGCTCGCCGCACAGCCGGCACCCACCGCTGCTGCTCCCCCGTCTCAGCCTGGTTCTCTGAGCGCAGCTCTGGACGTTTCCCACCGTTCTCATCACCCACCGCGTGGGTTTCAGCTTCCCAGGTCCTCTCTGCAACCACAAGGAACGATGATTCTTTATTGGCAATGGAAATGTCCCCATTCCATTCAAGTTTGAGGAGAGGGAGGTCACGCTGCCACCTGCCACTGCCAGCCCCACGCCCCTCTCTGACACAGGGCAGCGGGGGCCGGAGGACGAGGCTGGCGGGGTCTGCCACAGCGGTGTCCCCACGGCGCGACTGGTGAGCGCGGCACAGCCCACTGCCGCCCCAGCACACCACGGCCCCAGAGGTCCCGCAGAGCTGGTGCTTTGCTCGTGCCTTTTTTACCTCCTCAAAATCTTTTTCTTGAGCATTTAATAGGTAATTTGCATATTGCAGATTCATTTTTCAAAAACAGTTTTAATGAAGGTGCTCCACTGTGTGCATATCTGTGTGTGCATCCATCCAGGCTCACACCACATAAATCACTGCTACTTGTGCAAAAGCTAATTAAAGGTAATCATGAAAACCTCATTAGTCCTCATTTCCATAAGATACACAGAGAAATTTCCTAACCTTTAATCCTGGCCATCACAACCCATTCAGATCTCTCCTGCACGCTTAATTCAAAGGCAGCAGCACAACCCATCGCCCCGCGCACGCTGCCCCGGAGCTGCAGGAGGGGAGATGGGCTGCGATGGAAACGGGTCTGAGTCAGCACACACCGACCTGCACGAGCAAATCCCGCCTCGCAGGTGAGCAGGAGCACGTCCCACATCCTGGGGACAGAGTGTCACAGTGTCCCCACATCACCATGTCACTGCATCACCATGTCACCACGTCCTGCCCACCCTGCGCCGCAGGTGACGTGTCCTGCAGTGCCCAGGACTGGCCCTGCCCGGGCACCTCCTTGCCCCAAGAAGTGCCCATCACCCCGGGCTCGTGCTGGTCCTGCTCACTGGCACCCCAGTCCCTACCACCCCTGGCACGGGGCTCTGCTCCCCCAGCACTCACCACACAGTGGCATGAGCAGCAATGCCAGAGAGAGAAAAGAAAATAAAAATAACCCCGAGGAAAAGAAAATTCCACTTCTCTGCACAGCTCTGTCACCTCCAGCACCAGCCTCACCATCACCTTAACGCGCATTCCTGGCAGTGCCGGGGCTCGGCACAGCAGCCGGTGAAGGTGACAGTCACACCACAAAGGTCCCCACAAGCCACCGTGTGCCACGACAGCTTCGACCCCTCCCCTGGCAGAGCCTCATCCTCCCGCACTCCCGGTACAGAAACACAGCTCAATTAGGACCTGTCGTGCCATAAAAAAATCGGAGCATTAAATGTATTAGATAAAACTCCTTCTGCTATTAAAGCAGCTCACGTCCTGGAAACCTGAGCAGTACGCTGTGCAATTTCACCCTGCGATAGGACTGGATTAAGTTCTTCCCACAAAAGCCTCTTATTGTACGAAAAAGACCATTAACAACCTATGAAATCAATAGGAAACACAGCCCCGGTGCTGTAAAACACCAGCATTAGCCGCAGTGCCGGCAATAGCACCAATTAGGCTGGGGCCTCTTTCACAAGCCCTCGCAGGGAAGAGCTTTGCTGAAATCAAAGGAGTTGTTCCCGTCCCGCTGCCGACCAGCCGGCAGCACCGAGCCGCGAGCCCGGAGAGCCGGTGCCGGCGGGGACCTGCGGCCGCCCAGCACACGGGGACGTGGGAGCTGCCGGACACGGGTCGGGGTGATGGGATGAGTGGGCAGGTGGGATCCAGCAAGACTGCAGAGCCCTCCTCATCCCTCTCCCGATGGTCTTTGGGGCTGTCAGCTCTGTTTCACACAATCATAGAACCGTTTGGTTGGAAAAGACCTTTGAGATCATTGAGTCCACCCGTACCTGTCCACTGCTAACCCAGATCTCGCTGTGAACAGGGCTGGGAGCTTTTACCCTCAGCCACCTGCAAACCACCACCACTCCAAAGCCCTGGGGGCTCCAGGAGCCGAGCTGGCTTCCCCGGGAGCCCCGGGTCTGTCACTGCAGGACCTGGTGGTGTCGGCCAGTGGCAGAGTGGCCACAGCACTGATGCCATCAGGCCATCGCCGGAGCCCAGCCCGTCCCGCCGGGTGCTGGCGTAAGTGCAGGGAGCCGCGACACATCCCTGCTCATTTCTAGCACCTTCCAAAGACATCGGGTTTATTTTCAGCGGCTCAGTCTTGGGAAGAGCTGGTGAAACGCATCAAAGCAGCACAGAATGTTGCAAATCTCATGAAAAAATATTGGCAAAATGGGATTTTCCTCAATTTCTGCAAAGTAGCCTCATCCACAGTCACTTCCTCAGTCAGTGAGCACAGAACTGGTGTGGCAGAGACAGAGGAGCAGCTCCCGCCTTCCCCCTCGTCCCTGCAGCTCTGCAAGGACTCGCACGTCTCCCGGCGAACGTGGCCAGTGCTGATGGCCAGAGCGGCATCGGCTTGCGGGAGACCAGGGGTTTGCTCAGGATCGTGTCCCCTCACAGCCATGGCCTTGGACAGACGGACACTGTGGCCACCCCGGGGCAGCCAGTGCAGGGAGGACTCGGCCACCAGAATCGGTCCCACTGCTCCCAGCATAAACCGCAGCCAAACCCAGGAGCGGCGGCACAGACGACTGAACCGTCACATTGGATTAGCTCCTCTGCTCCTCAGACTGACATCTAAGGTTATTTGTAATTAGGATTAAAAGATGAAGTAAGAGAAGAAACAGAATTGAAAATGAGCTTTCTGTAATTAAGAGCACCGTGTTCGCTGCCGTCGCGGGGCCGGCCGGGGCTGGGGCCGGTAAACGGCCGGTGCCCACGCTCGGCTGCCGGCGCAATGGGGCTGGCGGGAAGAGGAGACCCCGCACCGGCTGCGCTCGGAGCTCTGCCGCTCTGGTGACAAGTGTTTAAATATTAAACAACCCCTTCAAGCGAACGAGAGGCTCGAAGCTGAATCATCCCAGAAAGGAACGCGCTGCGCAGGGAGGGAGGGAGGGAGGGAGAGGACAATCACACGAGCGGCTTTTCGCAGGTGACGCGTCTCGGAGCAGCCGGCGCGGAGGCTCCCGCTCTCGAGAACACACAAACCCACCGGCTCTGCCAGCGTGTTTGCACAGCAGTGATCAACAGGAACCCCTCATGCAAAGCAGACGCAGTATGAGTTTGGGGATTCGTTTCCATACATCACACCGTCCCTGTTGTACTCCCAGCCACAACCTGAACGGCAGCGGCAGCCGGAGGAAGCGCCAGGCTGGCAGAGAGAGCCGGTGCCCGAGCCGGTGCCCGAGCCAGCCCCAGCCCCAGCCCCAGCAAGTGGCGAGATGTTCCCGTCGGGGCAGTAACCTTGAAAGGGAATTTCTAACGACCCCTGCCAAGGGTAATTCACAGCCCCACAACAAACAGATGCAAATACACGAGCGAGAAGGAAAAGTCCCTTGGATTTTTAAAACATTCAGGAACAGCAAGTGAGAGCGATACATTATTTAAAGGCTCTTCTAAGGAAATAAAATAATTTCAGCTTAGTTGGCTTTTTAGGACAGCTTAAGTAGGGAGCAGGGACAGCAGAGCCACCAGCAGCAGCACAGGCAGCAGAGCAGGGGGACGCACGCAGCCCACAGCCCATGGGCACATGGCACCAGGCTGCTCAGCCACACCAGCACGATGCACCGTGGGGCTGCCAGGTCCCCAAACCCCGAGATGGCTTTTCCTGAAGTCCCAGTTCCCCTGAGGCACAGGACAGCCAGCCCAGCTGGGGCCTGCTCCAGCACAGTCACCGGTGTCTCCAGCCAGAGGAAGCAGGGGACAAGGGGACACAGCACCTGTCACACGTTGTCCCCAGGGCCACGTGCACACAAGGATGCCAGGAGCACGCAGAGCGGTGATGTGAGGAAGGGGGTGATGGACGAGAGGAAGGCGTAACGGGCACTGCGGTGCGGGCGCGCTGATGGATTAGGTGTCACTGGCTCTAATCCAGAGTCATTAGCCACGCCGAGCCCTCGCGCTGCGTTTGTTAAACTAATGGATTGCTGGAGGTCATTTGGTAATAAGAGAGAGAGAGAAAGGTTATTAGTTTTTATCAGACATTAATTGGCCCAAATCGATTACTTATTTGGCACTTGCAGTGTATTAGGGGTGCTCCCCCCGAGAACCACCACGGCATCGCCCGGGCACAGGCCGGCAACGCTGCTCCGTCCCGGGATGGACGCCTGGGACAGATGCCACCACCATCACGAGTGGCTCCTGCCCACACCCTCCCCAGGCTGCTGGACCAGGACTGACGAGGGGCTCCCCGGCCCCACGCAGCCGCCCCACGCGCCCGGTGCCCAGGGTGCAGCCGCAGCAGCAGCTCCCCCCGTCCGCTGCGACGCTGGACGGGCAGCGAGCGGCAGAAATGGTCTGGGAACCGCGCAGGTGATACCACATTTATCTAACAAGCTTCCAAATGAAAACTAGCATTTGGACTTATTGCATTCTGGCTCAAAATTTGATTACATTTTTCTACAGCTGTAAATCTGCCTTCCTTTCTGCAACATTATTATTAAAGCTGGTATTGAATTGGCGGTGTGATACGTAAAATTTCAATCCTGGCTTTGACATTCCAGGAAGTTAAAAACCAATTACAGTGTGTGCTTTGCCTCAGGACAGAATGAATCATTGAACACAGCCACTTCACCAAGAGAAATTAAAGGTTGAAGTAGCAACATGGGGAAGGTATTAAGTTAAAAATCAAAGGTCAATTAAAGTAAAACTGAGTCTATTTTATTTTTAATATTTTGCTTACATTTTCATTTCTTTTTGGTGAACAAGGAGGCAAAATAAACCTGCCCTTTTATTTATTTGTAGGGTAATAAATCTGGGCTGAAGTTGGTTAGAGGAGCCAAGAGGAAACACACAGGTGATAAAACTCCCAACCCAATAGCCAGCATGAATCTCGCCGTAACGAACCCACCATAGCGATGGTGCAGCCGGTCTGCCTGCGCCCACCGAGCCGCCACCCAGCCGCGAGGGTCCCACCTCACCTGCACCCACCGAGCCGCCGCTCAGCAGCAAGGGTCCCGCCTCGCCCGCACCCATCGAGCCGCCGCTCGGCAGCGAGGGTCCCGCCTCGCCTGCGCCCACCGAGCCGCCGCTCAGCAGCGAGGGTCCCGCCTCGCCTGCGCCCACCGAGCCGCCGCTCAGCAGCGAGGGTCACGCCTCGCCTGCGCCCACCGAGCCGCCGCTCAGCCGCGAGGGTCCCGCCTTGCCTGCGCCCACCGAGCCGCCGCTCAGCAGCGAGGGTCCCGCCTTGCCTGCGCCCACCGAGCCGCCGCTCAGCAGTGAGGGTCCCGTCTGCCTGCGCCCGCCGAGCCGCCGCGGCTGCCCACAGCAAAGCTGGGGTGCAGGTGGGAGGTGCCAGCACCCAGGGAACACGTTCCACTGCCACCATCACCCTGAGCCCATGAGGCCCCACTTGGCCCCAGAGCTCAGCCGTGCCGGGATGGGCAGCACCAGCTGCAAAACATGGGCAAGAAGGTCCAGGTCGGCACCGGGATGTGCAGGTATCGGTGAAACCACGTGGCACGGCCCCTTCTGCTGCTTCGGCTTCACAGGGGCAGCGGGGGACACTCTGCTATAGGTCCTCTGCAGAAGGGAGGCAGGGTGCAGTGTCACACCACGACTGTCACACCACTCACTCCCAGGTCTGCTCTTGGCTCCAAGGGGCACCAGAGTGAGCTCCAAGCCCTAAAGCTCTTTTCCAAACGAGGGGGTGGCAGCTCCCCATCCCTGTGCACATCGTGCCACTGAGACCCACCAGGCCCAAACAAACCAAGGGCTTTTCCAGCAGCTGATCCATGGCTGCACAGTGAAGTGCCACCAGTGTGTCCCCAGGCTGCCACCAGCCCCAGCTGTGCCCACCAAGGAGCTGCTCAGCATCCCGGAGCAATGGGCCGGCACCGGCAAGGAGCAGAGCGGTGGGGGGCACGGGCCCTGCTGAGCAGCAGACACACGCGTGTGCACAGATGTACACGCGACCCCCGGTGAGTGGAGGAGGCCGGTGACCTCCTGAGCTGCGGCAGGAGCTGCTGACCCCTCCTGTAACACAACGGACGAGTTGTCCTTTGTTTTCTGCAGCACCGGGTCATTTGCAGATGCCTCTTAGGTGCAGACTTTAACCGATAACCCAGACCCCTGACGTGGAGCACGTCACCTGCTCGATGCCAATGATAAATCATTTGCAAAATATTAAAAAGCTCAAAGACTGTGAGATGGGCGCCAGGAACTGCTCTGCAAGGGGCACTTCTGCCTGGTAGAGGGGAAATGTATTCACGGCGGACGCGGGCAGGGCCATCCCACGCTGCTTTATTGCCAGTCTGGAGTGCAAAGCTACGGCGAGGCGCAGCGGTGGTGGGAGAACACGACCCAGCCCGGCCATTACCGCCCCTCTCCATAATCTGACCCAGCTCTGGAAACTCATTAAGGTCGTTAGGAACCGCGGCAGTTCTCCGGGGAGCCAGCTTCTCTTAGATTAAAAAAGGGAGCGAGAGCGCGTGCGAGCGCTGCTAACTGCGGTTTATTCACATCTCTACAAGCGTGCTAACCGCAGGGAAAGAGCAATCTAATACATTCTCAGACAATTTAAACTCATTTCAATAAAAAAAGAATTAGCAGCAAACGGCAGGGAGAGCAGGTGTCACAGCCGTGGTGACTCCCAGATGAACAAGCCAGCGGCGATGTGCGAGACAGAGACAGCGCTTTTGGAGCCAGACATGGGCTGGGAGGGAAGGGATGGGGAGGGCTGGGGGTAACGGGACATCCAGGGAATGACTTGGTCCTGGAGCAGGAGATGGGCTGCCAGCACTGGCTGTCACCTGCTCCCAGGACAGCGTGGCCACCAACAGCCCCATCACAGCTGAGCCTACGCGGACGCACCAGCAGGACAATGACCCGCAGGTCTGGGAATCCACAACCAGCCTCCACCTGCGAAGCCACCAGCGTCCATCAACAGGGGAGAGGCGCAAAGGGGCCGGGGAGCTGGAGCGAGGGCATGAGAAAGGCCTTGGAGGTCTCCCAGCACCAGGGACCTGCGCTTGCAGCAGCACCCCTGTCCCCTGCTGTCCCCATCCCTGCCCATGGGCCACCAGCTCCTCATCACCCACAGCAACAAGACCAAGCTCCAGGCAGGGGCCTCCAGCAGAGGCACATCAGGGACCCCAGGTCCTGTAGCATTTGGGGCCAGAACACTCCAGATGGGACCCTCACCCCCCCCCGAAGGAAGGGGCACAGGAGATGCCCTGGTTATCCCCCCCCCAGGGGGTTCCTGCAAACACTCTGGCTGTTTGGTAAATAACAACTTGGTATAAATATTCCATAAGCCCAGGAACTGCAGTGCATTAAAAAATGATAAGGTCTCTGCTTCCCAGGCAGCCGCTCCTCTGTGCCAGGGCCTGGAAGAGGTGTTTAAAATCAGGTGTCAGCCAGGCTCGACAGAGGAATTTGTTGTGGGGCTGATGAATAGTTTGAGAAATATTCAATACCTTCAGGAAGGATCAATTTATCACAGTTTGGCTCAGACTGAGGGGAAACACACAGCCATCCACACTGCACTGCTTTATTAGGAAATCCAGGTCATTATGTTAGACGTGCAGTTTCTTATTATTTTTTCATCAGATGAAACTAATGTGGAACCAGGGCCACGTGGTGCCGTGACAAACGGCTCCAGCAGCCAACAAAGCGCCCAGTTCCCCCCTTTCAACGTCTCCAGAAGAGAGGGGGTGGGATGAGCACAAACGCAGCGAGTGCTCCCGGCTGGGTGGGAGCCCCAGGAGGGGTCTCACCTGAGCACACCCAGGAGCTGCAGAGTCGCTCGCTCTGCGGCAGCGGCCAGTCTCTGCTCCCCAAGTTTGCTGCCATCACCCCGCAAGCACAGGGCAGACCCCAGGCCACTGCTCACCCCCCACAGCAGCATGTGCCAAGCATGCCAGTCAGTGGGCTTGTGGGGACTGAGACCCCCAGCCAGTGTCCCAGGGGAGGTGACAGAGGAAGGACGAGTCCCACAGTGTGCTCCAGCTCTCCCCTCTCCAGGGCAATTAGGCACCAACAGCCCCAAGCTGCCAGCCAGCCCTCTGGGAAGAGCCCCGCGCTGAGGGCGTCGCAGCCCCTGCAAAGCAACGTTGAGGTTTTGCAGGTGCAAGGACAGAGCCACCACCTCCGTGGCCACAAAAGCACAGGAAGCTCCCGCAGACGGGCGGGGGGAGCAGCGCTCTGCTCAGCACCACACCCGGGTGTTACCGGGAGATGCCCTCAGACACCCCAGGCAGCATCAGGCTCCTCCCTGCAGACGGTGCCGTCTTGCTTGCGGTTCTCCCGGCAGACACAAGGAGCGATCTCCAGTGACCCAACCCCGCAGCCATCCCTGAGAACTGTCCAGCAGCCAGGCGAGGTTTGGGGAGCGCTCTAGGGGCTTCCTCTTGGCCTCAAAGCTTTCAATTAGGAACATACATATTTATGAAATATTTTGACAATTGAAAGCCCGTTAAGTGTTACAGTAAAAATCCCCCTGTGCAGAACGACCGGGGCATCAGCACGGCCTTAACTGCCAAATCCATCTGGTAATCAGGTTAGGCTGCCGGCAAGAGCCTGGTGTCAGCGGTTTTTATTAAAAGCTGGGTTTTTGCTGTAAGAGGTACTAGTTTTATGTTACCATAAATTGTCAACAGTTGGTCAGATCCCCACAGAGAAAGGATCGATACCCAGCAGAGGGGAAAAAGTGCTGAGAAAGGAAAAGCGATACTCTAATTAGAACAAAATTTAAGAGTCCGGGGGCACGGATGACAGTGCCTAATACGTTATAATTTATTGACGGCCTCCAAAGATGGGGTTTTGTTCTGGCTCTTGGAGGCAGCCGGGGGTTAATAAATATCCCGACAGACAGCAGCTGCCTGCAGGCAGGGAGCGGGCAGCTCCTCCACACCCATCCTCCGCGGTGGGCACAGCCACCCACCGGGATGGGTCCTGCAGCCAAACAAGGGGTTTTATGGGCTCTGCTGGTCTGCACATGGGCTGGGGGTTCCACTGGTGCCCCCCAAGCCCTACAGGACAGCTGCCAGCCTCAAGTCCAGGCTCTAGGACATGGAGACAAGGTGGAAAGCCTGTCCCCCCATGGCCAGCGCTCCCCAGGGACACCCTCACATCCCCAGGGTGTCAGAAATCTGCTCCTCACTTGGCTGGAATCTAATCCTGTCTTAGCGCAGCGGTAATCCCAGCCAAGGACCCGCACATCAGCAACCCAGCCTCTCCTGCTGACCCAGATTTAATAACAGCTCCAGTCCCAACCTGCCCCCCCTTCATTTCACAGCACACGAAGCACCCGCCATCACACCCTCATGAACAAGGGGGCAATAAAATTTAATCACTCAAAGATCAAAGTTCTCAAGTGTTTTCCAATTGTCCTCTCAGCTAGGGGAAGGGAACTGCTGCAAGCTCCCTATTTAATAAGTCGCCATAAAAACCCGGCTGGATTGGAGAAATATTGGCAAATATAATAAACAAAAGTGTATTAACTCTAATTCTGCAAAGCCTTTGGCTATATTAATATCTCTTTAATGTAATTACCTATAAATAAGTGATGACCCTATGATTTAATATGACATCTGTCATCCCCATTTCCATAAAGACATGAAGGAATTACTCTCTGGTACACAACAAAAGGATGGGAATCGTGCTCTGTGACGGCCCAGCGCAGCCACCAGCTCCTCCACCCAAGGCCCGTGGGGCTCAGCTCCAGCTGCCCCTTCCCCGTGGGATGGACGGAAACACAGAGCAAAGCTGGGCACTGGGAGGGGCTGGGGGGACCCCTGGCTGTGGCTCTGCAGCTGCCCAAGCTGGGCTGTGGTTCGAGCACTGGCTGCTGGAAGAGCACAGCAATCACAGGCACCGCCGCTGCGCTCTCGGAAAGAGGCAGAACAGGCCCTTTTACGCATATTTTTCACTGGAGCTGGAGCTCCGGTAGCAGGGGAGGTGCTGGGCTCCTGGCAGCTCAGCAGGGCAGGGACCAGCCCTGTGGCACAATCCTGCCAGCTCCGCTCCCCTCCAGCCAGAAAAACCAGAAGAGACTCTTCACCTCATCCCCAGCCACCCGCCCTTGGTGACTCCTGGAGCAGATCAACCCCACCAGCACCAGCCTGCAAACTGAATCCCAGAATTGCTGGACTGGAAAAGCCCTTTAAGCTCATGGAGTCCAACCATGAACCCAGCACTGACCAGTCCCCGACTGACCCATGTCCCTCAGCACTGTGTCTACACGACTCTTCAATCCCTCCAGGGATGGGGACTCCATCACTGCCCTGGGCAACCCCTTCCAATGCCTCAGAACCCTTTCAGCAAAGAAATTCTTCCTCACATCCCATCTCACCTGCCCTGGGCACAACTGGAGGCCATTTCCTCTTGTCCTATCCCTTGGTTGAACAGACCCACCCCCACCTCTCTGCACCCTCCTTTTAGGGAGTTGTTCAGAGCCAACAAAACCTCCAGACCTGAGCTGGGCAGCCCAGCAGCCACGGGGATGGTTCCCCAGCTGTGCTTGCAGCAGCGCAGCCAGAGCAGCTCACCCAGCTGAGGGAGTCCCCTGCAGATGACACAGCCACCCGTGAAGAGAGATGTCCTTCAGCAGCCAGGAGCAACGGCCCATCCTGCTCTCACCTCGCTCCATCCTCCTCCCTGGCCGAGGCAAGGAACAAGGCGCAGCCCATCTGCATCCCAGGCTGGAGAGCCGCCGCTGCACACCCTGCTGAATGGAAACCAGCGTTAGGACGCAGAGCAAGAGCAGCACGCCATGAAACACTGTCACTGTCACCTTGCACAGCTTCAGCCTCAGTTCAGTACAGAGCCATTGAAAAAGGCCAATATTGAACCAAGGCAGGGGGGGAGCCCTGGCCAGAGACCCACGGACAGAAAGGAGCCAGGGCAGCCACAGCCTTCGAGCAGCGACCTGAGCTTTCTGTAGGGCTCCAGGGCAGGAACAGGGAGGCTGAGCCCAGACACAAGGTATGGCCAGGAGATGCCCCATCTGCCTGCCCAGGTATGAGCCCCAGACCCCAAAGAAGAGCCAGATCATATCCCCCTGCCCACAGGGCTCACAGAGCAAACTCACCAGCACAAGGCAGCTCCATCGAGGTCCTGCATCCCGCAGGGAACACAGCCCAGCACCAGCACCAGCAGGACCTGGGCTGCCAGGCTGTCGAGGGAAGTGTCAGGGAGAACATCGCGGGGGTAAGGCAGGAGCTGGTGTCAGCCCCTCCCCAGCACACAGGGTGACACCCAAAAACAAGCCCCCGGGTTTTCGCTTCCCAAGAGGGATGGAGAGGAGCCCGGCTGAGGAGGGGGAGGGACATGACTGAGCCCTGGCCTTGAGCTGCCGTGGCTGCGTGGTCAGAGCCGGCCCTGAACCCCCCTCGGTTACCCCGACCCTGCCCCGTGACACTTCCCTGTCCCAGCGTGATGGCACGTGGCACCGGCAGCTCCAGCACCGCTCCGAGCCCAGAGGCCAATGCAAACCCAAGGGAAAAGAAGGGGGTCCCCGAGCGAGCCCCGCGGGGCGAGCAGCCACTGCTGGGCCATGCTGTGGGCCTGGATAAACACTCACTCAGGCAGGAGGCCTAGTAATAAATTTATTGTATTTTATTACATATTCCCCTTTTTGCACTTAATTCCAATTCCTCATATTCAAACTCTTCTTTCTGAAAGAAAATGATTTTTAACATAAAAATATAAATTCTGCATATTAAAAGTGCATACACCTTGAATAATAAAACATACAAATAAATAATAAAAGGCATTGACACAGTCTCATGCACTTGTCCTCAAATAATTTAAAATTTATGGTACAATGTTCAATCCCAAGTAAAGACAGCCTGCTCTCCAGATTACTGTACAGTTCAAAAACATTAAAATACAGGAGAGAATATCAAAGGTGTGGGCAAGCCCCACGTCCCAGTATCGGTGTACAGTGATGTGACATGCAGTTTTTAGAACTGTAGATATTCCAGTGTAAAATCTGACATTGTGTCCACAAGAGAAACTGCATTTGCAACAGGACTTAAAATTCAATTTTAACCAATGGTGAGGCACAGTTGGTGAGCAGATCTGTACACATCAACGCTCGGAAGGCCACAAGAAAATCATCTGGCCACTTGTAGCCTGTATTCCCTTGTGTCACCCTACCCAAGGCAATGTAGCACCTAAAAAGGGTTTCTTATTGCACTGCACAAATGCCCCACAAACCCACCGCTACCTTCTTGCAACGCCTTTGTGCTGCAGGGCCGAGAGTGAAACGGGATTTGTGTTCACACTTAGTTTTAATCTGTGTCTTTTAAAAACACTATTTGCAGATAAATTGAGTGCTATCGCCTTTAAAAAAAATAGAAGACTGCCTAAACCTTCAGACCTCATATAGATATTGTACAAGTCTTCAGGTGCTTTTGTTTTACAAAATAAAGCTCCTAATAGTAAATGCTTTACGGTGCTTTTTGTAAGAAAACCGTGTAGTACCTTCATCTCACCACAGATTAAAACTAAATTTCAGTTCCCTCCACAGATAACATCAGATTCTGCCAAATTATTTTGGATTAGAAGGCAAATGACAAAGATATGAAAGAAAAAAAAAAGGTAACAGTAAAATTATTTGGAATGTTGTTTCCAAACCCTCTCCTTGCTGGCAGACCACAGGGGACAGGCACAGAGCCCGTGGGGGCAGCAGGGCCCAGCACCCCCCCGACACCCAGCACCCAGCCGCAGCCCGGGAAGGCCGGCAGCAGCCCCGTTACCAGTACACACCAACCACTGGGAACCACTCCCCTAGCACGAAAATTCAACAAAAACCTTTTTTTGAGTGCTCATGTGGCTCCAGGTGACTGCCTCTTCTCACAGCGCAGGACGTGGCACTAAAGTGACGTGGAAAACGGCAGGCTACAAACAGACACCGAGCAGGATTTCCCTGCTAGAAAAAGAAAAAACAACACGGTACAGAAAACCAGTTTGTTCTCATTTCAGCATTCAGATCCCTCTGACATTGTGCTACACTCCAGCCTTGTCAGTAACGCAGAATTCTGCAAAGGAAAGGATCAGAGATGTGCAAACAAAGCAGGAACCGGGGCCGTGCTCCTGCGTGCTGACAGGCAGCTGCGCCGCCAAGCCCAGGCTCCGAGCAGCGCCGGGCGCGGACCCAGCGGCTCCTGCGAGCGAAAGCGTGGTCTGTGCGAGGCAGCAGGGGCATGCACCGGCTACGGCGAGATCTGCCATGCAAAGTGCCTGGATCACCCAGGAAAGGGTCGCTCATGCTCAGTTTCAGCTTGGGAAAGCAAACAACCCAGCAGCTAGACGGATGAGGGCACTTACAGTGGGATAAGTGTACTGTAATTAAGCTGCTAGTTTTCTACCCTAAGCATCTTTTTTTATTATTATTATTTAGCCATATTTGATAAGTTCAAAAGGGTTAACAATTTATACACCCAAAGTGAGACACTTAAAGTTACAGAGAACTGCAGGCACCAAATTGTCTATCAAACGTGATTAATACAAATAAAAGGTGCCTCTTTAATACACGTCATTGAAAATGTGCTTATAATTTGTATACTACTAAACACGATCCAAAAGATGCAGCCCAAAAAGGGTAAAAACAACTTCTTCAGGTGACTCCAGCAGGAATCTCGCAGGGGAATGAAGGTGCCGCTTTCCTGCGCCCCGAGGGCCGACTCCAGGAACAGGAGCAAGTGTCAGACTAGAGAGGCGGTGTGAAATGGGAGTTACACGTGGTGTGACACGGGAGTTACACGCGGTCGATGCAGGTGAGTTCAACCCAAAGTGGAATGGAAACGCGTCATAAAACCCTTCAGAGGGGCTGAAGCCCCCCTGCCTGTGGGGCTGTGTGAGGTCAGGACAGTGCTGGAGGCCCTTCCAGGGCATTTCTCACTGTGTGAGGCTGCCCTGTCAGCCTTTGCTTCCAGACCCTGAGCTCTGGGGTCCAAACCCCACCACCCCCCAGGAGAGCTCACCCCATGGGCAGCCACACCACGGGCTGTCCCACACGTGCCATGGCTGAGTGTGACTGGTAAAGTGGACCTGGACAGCAGCCGCTCTCATCCTGCTCAGACACGGGGCCACGGGACCCCCAGGCCCCACGTGCCACCCCCAGGGGCAGGTGCAGATCTCTGACCTTTGGGAGATGGCAGAACCCACCCTCCCCACAGGCACAAGTGCTTCTGAAGCCAAACCTGAATTCTAAGGAAAGAGGTGACCATGTACAAATGGCTGCTTCAGAACAGCCTCGAGTCTTCACTGCTGTAAAGATCAGCACAAAACCACAGCAGCAGCAGCACCTATGACTTGGAAGATCTCTCTCTGGAGTGTTCCTTGGTACTGTGCCACATCCTTGCATCTAGACAACACGATACACATGGACAGGAATTTCTATGTGTGAAGAGACTAAGAGTAAGGCCTGCTTTAGAGCAAGGAGAGAAGAGCGATGTTGCTCTCCCCCAAATCACTTTACATAGGGCCTGCATTAACCTACATTCAGTTTTAGAAGAGTTTACACCACTGATGGAGCCATGACTCCAGCAGCAATCAGCCTTGCTTTCACACTCACAACAAACTCTGTTGTTTCCTGGACCCACACCCTTCAACCTTCTCCTCTGCAAGAAGTTCATATCCTACTGGAAATCTGTGACACTGAAAAACAGAGACACAGAGCACCAGCAAACGGCTGCTTCCCAAACGGGTCTGTCACAGACCCTACACAGCCACGAGGACAGCGACTGCACCGTCCCGGTCCGGCACGGCCATGCTGGGCACGTTCTGCCTGGTGCATGTCTTGCATTCAACAAGAACTACAGCTCATCATTACAAGTCAGGATATTTTGTTTGAGGACACCTTCAGTCAAGCCCTCTTGAACCAGAAAACACACCCCGTCCTGGCAGCCCAGCAGGGAAGAACAGGATCTGACCCGCTGCAAGGCGGGGGCACTGCCAGCACGGCTCTGCTGCCCGCCCCGCGCTCAGCCTCGGTGCCAGGAGGGACAGGCAGCACACGGGGCAGATGGGGCTGGAGCTGGCAGCAGCTTCCATCAGCAGTTACAGGGAATACACAGAAAAAGAGCTAGACCACAGAGGTCTGACTGCTTTTAACATCAGCTCCCGGAACACTCTGCACCAGGACCTCCCAGTCCCTTTTTGTCCAAGCAGGAGCTCTAGTGACCATTCTCATGCCCCAGACACGAACACTGTGAACTGGCCCTCAGCTAAAACACCCATCTGGACATGGCCTCAAGTGTCCTTCAGTCCAGGCACGCAACGCAGGAGCAAAGCCACCTCAAAAGCCACACGCCAGCTTCCAGTTTAAACACTTCTTCAGTGAACAGTGACATGAAAATAAAGTGTCATTTGATAAAAATAACCTTTCAGAAGTGTCCCGTGGTAAAACGCACAGAAACCCAGGTTCTGTCTGTTAAAAGACACCGAGCCAAGCTAGCACTAGCTACCAGAATTACATTCTTGCCAGAAGAGTTGTTACAAGAGAAGAGCCAACACAGTGCAAGACCTTAATACAGATAAAACCTTAAACAAATACTTCAACATCAACATTTCAGGGAGTAATTTAAGTACTACAATGTGAAGCAAGTCTCATCTGCTCTGCTGGATATAATAAAAAATAATCCAGGAATAATCCAAGTCATACATTTAAGAAGCAAGAAATGCAATCTCTGCTTCTTGTTGCTGCAATAAATGAGACTGAAACAACACCCGGGAGAAGAAATGCATCACGAGAGTGGTCGTGTTCAGGTTTTAAAACCTAGCCCAGGGCCCAGAGTCCAGCACACTGTAAAAACACACAGGCTACGGGCACTGCTTCTGGGCTGCACGGAGGCAAGTCCTGCAGGACATCATCAGGGCAGAGCAAGGGTCACCCCACGGGTGGGCTCACAGTCCCACACCGCCCGGAGCTCTGCGGGACCCCCAGTTCAGCCCCACACACACGCTGCCTTTTCTCCAAGGCATCAGCTACCCCCAGAGCACCCTTCTCTCCCAAGCCTGCCGCAGATGTGTGGTAAGCTGAGTATAAAAAATGATGACAGAGCAGCAACGTGCCCAGCAGACCTGGGGCAAGGCTTCTTGTGGGGTCATCAGCACGTCAGCTTGAGAGAGGAGGCGGAACAGACTGGCTCAGAGCAACTGCTTCTTTGAGGGCTGTTTGTTGTGGTGACAGGGAAGATGTACAAATATGTCTGTCCACAAGCTAAGCCTGGAGAAGCTTTGCCAAACAAGACTGTGACAGGTGAAGACCTCATTCAGAAGACAAGCGTGCCCAGCACACTGCCCAGCCGCTGCACGTTGTGAGCTACACGGCAGCTTGCTGCTGTACCTAAAGGATATGCAGCACATTAATAAAAACTCATGAAATTAAAAAAAAATACTACACCACATGTATATAAAAGGACTTGAGGAATCCACCTTTTAAGGGGAAGCAAAGAACTTGAGTTATCTCCCCTTGAAGAAGGGCATGTAAACAAAGACATCACTAGATGTAGTGTTTTAACCCTGATAGAGACTGTCATCCACACAAGCAGGGGGGCGGGTGGCAGCAGGGGGCCAGGGCAGGGGAGCAGCACGTGGACGGGGAGAAGGCAGCAGCGCTCTGGAGAACGTGAAGAACTGCTCCATGGTATTTGGGTACAGCCCCCAACCCGCACGGAGAGGCTTGTTCAAAGCACACTCAGAGAAGGCAGAGAAGACAACACTTGGCTTATCTGAACATTGCTCCTACAGATAACGGATGCTACAGTCACACCACGACGATGAAGCATCAGAGCACGTTAGGAAACGCCTCTTCTCGGGAGCTTGAACAGCGGTGCCGGCAGCGCCACTGCCACTCGGGCGCAGGAAGGCAGCTCCCACGGCACCGCAGCCACCTCCCACGGCACCGCAGCCACCTCCCACGGCACCGCAGCCACCTCCCACGGCACCGCAGCCACCTCCCACGGCACCGCAGCCACCTCCCACCCAGCACTTCACAGGCACGGGCTGGCGACCAGCTGCTGCTCAGCATAGTGTTTGAGAAGAGAGAAAGGAATTAAACAGGACAGGGTAGAGGTCGCCTTAGGTATGGACAAAGTAAAACTCACAGACATAGCAACAAAAAAATTCAGGTTACATTTCATAAAAACCCAACAACTTTCTGCTGTTGGAATGCAAAATGAAGTTACAGACACACACACGCACGGACACACAGGTACCTTTCTGTCCATCCACTAATGCTAGTCCCTCCTATCCTGGCTGAGCATATACCTGAGAAACAACATTAGTGTTGAAATATTGCCCTTTAGAAAGCTTGAAAAATGGAGGGGAGCAGGGAGAGAGGGTCGAGAGAGAGCACAGAGAAGCAGCAGTCTCTCCAGTTTCCTTCGCACCCTCCACAGCTCAGAACAAGGCCACACCCCAGCGTGGACACAGCCTGCTCGGAACAAGACCGAAGGAATATCAGTTCACAGCTCTACCAAGCCCACTAGTGTCAGTGCAACCGGCCTTCAGACTTCAAATCCTGAATCTGAAGAAAGCTGTTGCATTTTCTATGAAGAGACTCCTGTACAAGTGCTATGGGACAGCTGCATTCATGTTCAACGACTCCAGTTAGACTACTTGCATCAGTGCTGGCTGCCTGTGGCTATTTGGTTTGATGGCAGAATCAAAAGGCGCTTTAACAACTTGCAGTTAACTTCTCCTCAAAACACACATTAGGCACATGAACAAAAAAAATAAAATAAAACAAGAGCTCAGAATAAATTAGCTTCTCAGCAGAAGAAAAGACACCTGGATTGCAGCATTTCACTGAGGTTCCAGAGAAGGCCGTACAGACACCTGCATGCTGGAAGGTAACTTTTTCAGCGGCTTGTCAGCAGACTGCTTGCCACTGGGAGGAGGAGACGGGACTCCGGGATCTAGCTGGGAAGACTTGGACTTGCGGCTGGGTAGCAGGGAATGTTTGCTGGGTGCGGCATCTTTCGGGACAGGTTTTTCTTTTGCAGTCGCGTTGGCGTTGGTTTGGGAGGCTGGTGAGACAACACCTTTCTCCGGTTTGTCTTCCAGCACACTCCTACTGCCTGACCTGGAAGTGCCACCTGCTGTCTTTTTTGCAAGCATTGTTGTCTTTCCCAGGTCTGCTGACCTCCGGGTCTCCTTCTGCCTTAAGGCTGATTTAAAGAAAGACAATCCCTTCTCTTCGGACTTGCTGTCCCTCTTCAAGCCAGAGCGCGCACCGGCGTTTGGAGACCGCAGGTTGGCCATAGAAGAGCTCCGCACGTGCTTGCTGTCTACTGCCCTGCTGTCGCTCCTGGAGTGGCTTATCCGCGGGGAGCTCGTTCTTGAACTGCTGGTAACGCTTGTTTTATCCGACCCCAGGCTTATCTTAGAGCCCTCTCTGCTGAGGCTTCGGTCTGAAGTCCGGCTCTTCCCCACAGAAGAGCCTTTAGTCAATGAGCCCGAGGGGGTTTTCTTGGCAGCGCTGGAGGATGGAGAACCCCCTGACCTTTGCTTCTGTTGAGCCAATGGGACAGCCACCTCAAGGGGCTTCATGCTGTGGTCCTTCCTAGCCTGAGCTGGAGCAGGAGACCCATGTCGCCCACTGGCCCTAGAGGAGTCGGTTTTACTTCTAGACCGGGAAACTTTCTGGGAACTCTTTAGTGGAGGAGAAGAGTGAGAGACTTTGGTCTCTTGGGTAGATAAGACTGTCCTTCCCTTCCTCAAACTTCTGTCTGGCTCAGAAACTCCCTTGGAGCTATGAACCTTCTTAGGGGTGCCACCTGCCTTCTCTGCAGCCAGCCCTGTCCCACTGGGGGCTTTCACCTCCTTGACTGGAGAGCTATCCACAGAATCACTCTGATCAACAAAGGCAATTTGATTGTTGTTATCAAAAGGGTCCAAGGCAGGGTGATTCCTGTCTAGCTGCAAAGAGCTTTTACCGTACTCGTCTGAGAGATCTGAGCTAGATGTCCTCACAACAGACTCTTCCCTGAATGCCCCTTCCATGACAGCCAGAGGAGCTCTGCGAGCCGTCCTGTGCTCTCGCCGACTGCCATCACAGGGCTCCAAGTAGCTGCTGGAGAGATTCCTCAGGCTGCCAAAGCAAGAGGTGGAGACTTTGTCATCAGCAGCCTCCCCGATCTTCTCCAGGGTGGAAGCAGAGGAATGCACGGGGGAATCTCCGGAGAAGCGGGATGGAGAGTTGGAGCGCAGCTGCAGTTTTGCGGAGAGCAACCACGAGGGCCTGACGCCGTTTTCACTCACTGCCAGTGGGCTGGTGACAGAAGATCTCGATGACAAGCTCTGACGCTGGACGCTCCTTACAAAAGGGCGAGTTGAAAATCCTCCTGCAGGGAAAAAGTGACCTCCTCAGTATGGCAGCCAAGCCTGACGCTGGTTTGTCCCACCCACCCACAGATACCATTTCCCCGAGAGAGTCAGACAGCCACACCAGAGTGCACGGCTGTCTCTTCATGCCTGCTGCAGACAGCTTCTTGCATCAAGGCTGAGTAAGGAATCCAACAACTGTTATTTGACAGAGATCACCCAGAAGTAACTCTCTGAAGCTTATAACTGAAAATCCAGATTTTCTTCTCATCCCTTCAAATTTACAAGCACAAAGTACAGTGATAAGCATTTTAGAAGTGGGACTGCCACGGATAGATCTTACAGTTCTCATAACACTGCTGCAGGGACACCTCTCTACCTGCTTCAAAATGCTCAGATTGTCCCCTAAAGCTCCACATTTTCAACAGTTACAAGGCACTAGGTGGAGGAGCCAGGCAAAGCCAGGAACTGAACAGTTATTTGCACACACAAGTGAATTTGTGTATCTTCAACTCCCTGGGGGCAGTCATCAACAGCAGGGCAACAAGCAATTAGTACCTATGCTGAGCTGTAGTGATACATCAGCCTCCCTGCAAATGTCCTCTAGTGAAATGCAAAAAGTTCTTGGTTGAGAGGTTTCACTGATGGTACTGCCTTTCTTTGAAAGGCTCTTTAAGGCTCCTGCCCTTCTCTTCTCCATGATTTCACACCAGGGAAAAGCTCACCTGTGCCAGAACCCATCTGCTCCTACCGACACAGTGCTGCCTCCCCCAGCTGCTAGAGTAACTGTCCCTTGGAACTACATATTTTGCAGTCTCTTAGGAGGGACCCTGTAACAGAACCAGTAGTGGCCCAGTATCCCCCCACACTGCAGTGTTGATACACACCATCATCTTCACTCCTTTCCCCCGTCAGCTCTACCGACTCCGAGAGCGAAGCCAGAGACGTGCGCCGCGATGACGCTGCCGAAGCGATGCTGGGCTGCTTGCTCCCAGGCAGGCGGCTGACCCAGTGCTCACAGAGCGAGGAGCTTGTGGAGCCTGCAAGGGATCAGCACAGACATCAGGTCAGTACTGTGCTGCTGCAGAACACATGAGACTCTGTGAGGCCACTGAGAGTCAGGTACATGCTGCAGCACACTGCGTCGAGAGACAGCCGGGGTCTGGAGCTGCCCCACACAGCCACAGCACCCAGACACGGCCCAGAGAACAAGTTCTTACTCTTAGGAAATAGTCATGATCTAAGTGAGACAGAATTGCACATGTCCCAGTGTGCTGTGAGTCAAAAGAATCAGTGCAACAGCACGCAGGCAGAGGGCAGCCCTTGAGCTGCCACAAACATGCAATTCCTTCCCTTCCCAAAGGCAAGACACCAAGGCTGCATCTGCCCCAGCTCACCCCAGACACAGCCAACACACCGAGCTGCTGGCTGCCCACCCGGGACCAACAGCACTGCTGGAGGGAAGGAACTCCTCACATTTTTGAGTTTTGACAAGGGTAGCTGTGAGCAGAATTACCCACAGGGTGGAGGGGGGTCCCCCATCTCCACAGCCTCTTTCCAACAACTGGCCTTAACAGAAGAGGTGGGAGATTCCCACGGCCTCTGATGCACAGCAGCAGACTGAGACAAGCCCCACTGAGCTCTGGGACAGAGAGCAGGGGCTTAAGCAGAGCTGGACAGGAAATTCTTCAGAAGGACAAACTACCCATGAAAGACACTACAACCACTCCCTGAGAATGCCAGCAGGGCTTACCTGCCACAGAGCTGTTAGCAGACCATGACGGGATTGCTGTGCGTCTCTGGTAGAAGAGAATGTAAGCTGTCTGCTTGCAGACTTCATTTTCAGGAAGCTGCTGCACATCACTGTCATCAAAGCAGTACCACTGGCCATCAACCGAGTTTTTGCAATATGCTGAGAGAAAACACATTACTATTAGACTTCCTCACTCCTACTACTCTCAGGTTTGCTGTATCATAACTTAAACATGACCTTATCTGCTCTGACAGACTCTGAGGAGAATGAAAGGAACAGGTTTATTAATGCAACACATCCTCTTCCAGTCTGACTGGCAAGGCAGGGGCCTGAGACCACCAGAATACAACAGTCAGCCCACAGTTCAGGGTTTTCTTTGTCCAACATTACTGCTCAGAACAGAACACCATCTGGGGTGGCTGCATTCACCCCATGTTCTGCCATTTGCAGCAGCCTGCCTCCACCAGCAAGTCTCCTTCTGACTGAGCACACCCAGGACAACACAGCCCAGAGATGGACATCCGAGGGCAAAGCCAGACACACACATTTCCTGGGCTGCTGTGTGATGTTACACAGATCCTAGGAACCACCAAGCAACTTTGTCTGTATCTGGGGGTTTTGGGAACTACTGGAACAAGCAAAGAGGAGTTCATAAACTGGCTCTGTGCAGAGGCAATAGGCAAAGAGCTCCTGTGTATAACAGCCTCTTGCAACTACACTAGTTCTGTGCTGAGTGGGCAGAAGCATTTCTGAAACATGAAAGGCTGATTTGATTACTCTGAAGGAAAAAAATATAGAGAAAGGAATATACAGCAGGGCATTGTTCCATTCCTCAAAGTCATAAAAGCTACTCCTCCAGTATTACTTAGTCAGCCCTTGTTGCTGGGTTAGGTCTTTTTGTCAAGAAAGATTAAGAAGTTATGGGCACACACCAGAATATAGGCTTTTTTCTTTCTGAAAGGATGCAATATACACCACACTGCAGGACACTTGCCTGTATAGTGTCCCCCTTGCATGGTGCCATGGTGATTGCAGACAGCATACAGGTCATAGATGTAGTCCTCAGGATCCCTCCCGAGACCGTAAGGTCGCCTCCAGGGTGACCAGTGAGATGGCAAACTCCAGCTGCTCTGACTGCGTTTGACAACATGAGGAGTCATGTCCAAGCCACTCAAGGGGAACTTAACCATGTTTTGAAGTTTCATCCTTCGGTCTCCCTCCTGCATAGAACAGAGGACAGCACGAGCTGCAGTGCCAGTGAGCCCACCATGCCTGGGGAAAACAAAACCCAGGAGAGGAATGTATAGGGCAGAAGAGCCCCTCTGAAGAGATGGTCTAGTCAGGTCACCCCTTGGCTGAGAAGCCATCCTCCAGCAGCACTGCAGACATCCTTACCTGCCTAAACCTTTTGAGATGTATGATGAGAACATCAGGCAAGGTCCAGAGGCTCAGTGTGATGCTACCCTGCTGCAGCTGCTTGCAGTGTGGGCATCGCCATGCGTCATCTGGGGCAAGCTACAAGGAAGAGGCATGAGTGGGCATTAGTTTCCAAATTCTCAGGCAGTTTTCACTACAGCACTGTTCCTCTGCTGCCCCAGGCCCAGGGCAGACACTGACCTGTGCACTCCATCTGCCTCCAGCATTGATCAAGCTCATTGGAAATGCAGGGTTCCCAATGATGCTTTTCAAAATAGCAACAGGCAGAGACACATTTGTACCTCATGCAGGAGGCACTTCCCACTGCAAGACAGAATTCAGCTAGTGCTGCTGTGCAGAGAAACAATTTCCACCTTATGAACTCCAATCCCTTTGAAGTGGGGGAGAAAAAACAAAGGCAAAAAGCAGGCAGGTTTGGCAGCCTGAGTAAAAGTATTCTCATAAGAAAACCAGCAGCAGAGAAAGAATCAGAACAGAAAGATCAGTGTACTTTGAATTTCATCTCTGACACCTTGCTGCCCTCTGGAAACCCTCTTCCTTCCCATGTCCCAGTTCAACAGTCACTGTGCTGCTGTGGGACTCCCACTCTGTGGGAGTTGTTGCCTTGATCCCACTCCCTGCTCGGGCTTGGAAATACACAACTGCTCCAAGACAGAGCAGCAAATTCCCATGAAGAAGCCACAGTGCTCCAACTCTTTACAATGTATGCCAGAAAAAGACATGGCTATTTCACAGCAAGGAAACTGCAGAACAGAAGAGCAAGTTCTCATATCAATATCTGGGGGGCAAAAAACCCAGAAGAAGTATCTCCCATAACCTTCTCCTCACTACAGAGGAACTGTTAGCAGGACTGGTAACTAGTGTTGTGGTACAAGTTTATTCTCCTGTCTCAACAAATCAGTGCTTGCAGAAGACAGTTACTCTGCTGAGGATGGGAGTTCAGGTAGCACGTGGCCCAGCCAGACCTTTCAAGTCTTGGCTGCCATCCAGTCTTGTCCCTACCTGTTCCTCTTTGGTGTACAGTTGGAAACACTGAGATAAAGTGCAGGTCTGAGGTTGATGATGAAGCTCTCTCTGCTGGCGGACGCTTTCGGAGTCTGGAATATACTCCTCTTCCATATTCACAAACAAGCTGCATCATGGAGACAGCACATTTACCAGCACAGCCCCCGCTCCCCACGCTGCTGAGGAGCCACCCTGAGGGTACAATCAGCAGCTCCTCCCTGGATTTGTCCCACTGCAAGCTGACTGGGAAGAGATCCTGCCAGGGAAACACAACTGAACACAGGGGTGAGCAGCTTCAGTGGACACCCACTCCAGTTTATGTCAGGCAGAAAAAGCTACTCACTGCCCTCAAGTGTTTTCACATGAATACGATTAGCAGGGGAAGGAATCACAGGCAAGATGCCTGCTCCACAATGCAAAACCCTGCCTACAGAGAAAAGGAATCCAACTCTGAGCAGGTCTAGGGCACCCAGTCCCAGTCTGTCCCTGTGGACAGGGGCCAGGGCATGGGGTGGAGTTTCTGAGGGTCTCATGTTTGCTGAAGGGTGCACAATTCACACACAGCCATGCTGGCTGCAAGCACTGCTGAACACATTTTAAAGCTTTCTACTTCATACTTACTAATCTTTAGTTTCTTTGTCCCATTCTACCACCAATTTCACATGAGCAGTTCCCCCCTGTCCACATGACTTCAACGCCCTGCAGAGAGGAGCAGACAGAAGTTAGACCACCTTGCAATCTGAAGCCTGTGTTATCTTTTACAGGCAACTTGAGCGCTCCACACTAGCCCATCACCCTTCCTCCACTGCCATACAGCACAAGTTTGCAAAGGAGCAAAAGGAATTCATACAGCAAAGAACATGGCAAAGTCAGCTAACTGCCTTTATTAGAGCACAGTAGCTCGGTAAATAAGTGTACACTTATTTATAGAACAGGCATCTACAAAAACTTCTGAAGAATAACAGTCACTAGGAAAAAAAATACAAAAACAGAGGGAGTAATACTTTCCCTTCCCCATTTCAGAGGAGGACAGACTCCAGCTGGCACGACACACAACTGAGCAATCCTCGCACAGCTTCTTGAGGACACTCAGTCATTTCCCTGCTCCTCAGGCCTGTGAAGTCTGTTCCACACATCCACACCACGACTGTCCCTTTCTGCATGCCTACACACTGAGTTCCCAGCTGACAAACCCCCTCTGCTCCTGGGAACAAGGACCAACTCACCTTTCCACGGTTGGATGGCAGAGGGGTCGCTCCTCCTGAGGTAGCAAGTACGTTATGCCCACAACACTGACCACTCGCAAGCTGAACGGGCAAACCTGCAACAAAGAGTAGAAGCCACCTCAGTGACTCAAACCCAGCTTCCCTACGTGCAAACCTGCTCCCAGCACGAGCTGACACATAGTTTATCCTACAACTTGTATTTAACATGAGAAAGCAAATGCACAAGGTCTCAAATATGCTTATGCCAAGCAGCTAACAGGGGTGAGGTACAGCAACTGAGGCTTCATACCCAGGAACTCCTTTGCGGTGACCAAAGACATCCCCTCTTCACCTCTCTTCTCTCTGAGAGGGTTCTCATCAGAAACACACAGCCACTAAGCAAATGTTTCAGCTTTTCTTTTAGGCAAATACCACCCACAGTGGATTTCCAGTGCAGAAAGCAGCACTGCTCTCTCAAGTACTTCTTGTGAGCAAGGAAGAAAGTGAAGCATGCCATTTCTCCACTTGATCAGTCTAAGCTTACCTGCATCTCTCAGCAAATAGCAGATAAAATCATCAAAGAGGTGGAATACCACACTGGGACATTCTTGTACAAAGAAATATTGGGAAGCCAACAAATACTGGGAAGCCAACAGTTTAGCATGTCCAGAGTATTTATCACCCCAGGTAACTGTCTTCCCCTTTTGTTCATGTCTCACAGAGCTGGAAGTCTCAAAAGAGATGAACCGTTTGCCTCACCTGCAGGCAGGCTGCAGGCCGCAGGAAATACTGCATCTTCTCCAGGATTTCCTTCTGCAGAATATCCCAAGCAATTGTCTTTTCCAAATGCAACACAAAGGGCAAGCCAAACCTGCAGGAAGGGGCAACATTTGAGGGAACAATTAAAAGATTATTCTGTTCAGCAACAGGACCCCCAAACTCTGACAGTGCCACTCTCCTCACTCAGTGCCCACAGAGCCTGGCGTGCTTCGGCTGAAACTCCCCAGAAACCAGGCACTTAAAAACCTGTCTCCAGAGGAGAGGTGCTATTACAGCTGCCCGTGCAGAGGGCCCTTGTTAACGGGCTGCAGCCCTGCTCTGTGCTCAAGCCCTGCTTCAGGCTGCAGAGCTTTGCAACTGTTATCTGGCTGGGATAGCTTCTTATGAAACAGACTTCAGCAGCTGAGGTAGTCCTCAGTCCATGGTTGGTACAAATGCCTTTGCCATGGCTGTTTCTCACTTCCCTCCACTGTTTGCACTCCAATGAAACACTTCCACACACCACAGGACCTGGTCAGACATGCTTGGGGCTCTCTGAAACCAGACAGCTCTACAGAGAGGTGGTACCTCCTTCCAACTGGTCTGCATTCACCACATGCCAGTAACACAGGACTATCTGAAGTTCACCAAATTAGCAGTATTTTGCTGCATTCATTAAAGTTTTTTGATCAACATGTTCCTTAGCACCTAATGCACAGTAGGAACACACTGTCACTCCTTCACCTTGTGTTTTCACCACCTGGTGAGTAAAACCCAGGTCAATTAAGGAAGCAGCCAGAAGAGTAACTCTGACTGTGAAGCTGCCAGTCACCTTCTGCTCTGCTGTCCAGTGCACGCTCTGTTACACACCAGCAAGACAATCTTGTCATTTGCTGCTGGTTTAGTAGAGGACTGTTCCAGTTTTCCAGACTTCACTGTTCCTTGAGAGTAAGATATTGTTCGGGAGTGCTCAGTGCCGCATTTCAAGTTATTCAGGTTATTGTTCACATGTATTCCTGAAAAGTTAGGAGAAAGGAAACACTTTGTTATGTCATTTGCCTTTAGTGCCCTGAATGCTCCCCTCAAGAAACCCTCCTTCAGCTGCAGAGCAGCATGCCACTATGGAATCAAGACCATTTTTATCACTTGTATGAAGGCTTCAAAGAGCAATTACTTTTCATAGTGACTATTTCTTTACAGAAATAAATTATATGCAAGTGGTCACCTAACTGATTTTTCACAGCAATCTCTACAAACACTCACAGCTTTGTGTGCCCACAAGAAAAGCTAAAGTGACAGAAATCCTACTTGTTACTTCCAATAATAAAATTTGCCTTTGATTACACTCTGATGCAATTATTCCCTCTCACTGAGGGAGACACAGAGAAGCAAAGGTTTTTAGGCTTTGAGAGAGAAAGCGTTTGTTCATTCCTGAGACTTGTTTATTCATCATTGGCAATCTGATTTTAAATAACACAATTTTAGTGGCTTCATCTGGTCCCTAGTAGGTCTTTAAATTAAGCCTGACAACAGATTTCACATTAAACCAGACTGGCCTGCAGAATTAGCCCTGGGAAAAGGAAGAAATGAGTGTACATTGCTTCTTGATAACCTCCCAGCTGACAACACCACTATGTCTGCTGGAATGAGTCTGGACAAAGTCAGAGTTGGAATCAATACACCAGAACATCAGCTACTTGGGGGACTTGTATTTTCAAGCATCCTTTTCCAAAACAATCCTCCCTCACCTAGTCACCAGAGGTGGGCACTATGCAGAGTTACTGACTTACCTCTCTGACTCAGGATACCCTCGGGCCTAAATATCTCTGGGGTCTCAAAGGCAAAAATGCAGTCGCTCTCATGAATGGTGTCCAGGTCGTCGGTATCGCAGAAGGAACGATGGAACCCATCGTAGTACATCTCTGTCAGCACGATCTAGAGTCAGCAGAAGTCAACCAGAACCCGTTAAACTACCCATGCCTGCTCCAGCTGAGCTGCCCCATCTCTCCACAGGGGTTTTCCTGCTAAGGGATGGCATTCCTCAAAACATCCTGGGATCAGCCAGGATGAAAGAAAGCAAGAAACAGGGAAAAGGACTGCCGTGAAAGAGAGGCGGGTACAAAGGCAGCACATGGAGGGGTTTTGGTGGGATCTGACAGCTTTCCTGAAGCTCTTCCTACAGAGGAATTCCCCACAGGTGCCCAGCAGTTCCCTCACTGCCAGCACACACGAATCACCATGGGATCAGGGAGAAGGTCTGCACGCTCCACTGATGGCTATCCCAACACTTCAAAAAGCCAACGCACCGGGAGAAGCACGATCCATGACCCCGCTTCCCCCTTCAACCACGGGCAGCCAATTTCGATTCCTACATACCCAACACGGGGTGAAAGCCTCCACACTCCCTCCCACTGAAGGGAGGACACATGGGTGAGGAGACCAGCCCATTACCTGCTCCGTGGGTATCTTGGTCTCCGAGGAGATGGCCTCCCGCAGCCTGGCCACTGTGCCAGAGATGGGCACTGCCACCCCGATGCGCATGCAGTGAGAGCACTTCCCCCGGTACACCACCGTGACGTAGAGGGGCCTGTGGAGAGTACGGGAGGCACTGCTGAGGCTGGGCTGAGCGCTGCCTGGCACTGCCTTCAGCAGAGCCAGCCCAGCCTGGGTCCAGCCAGGCTGTATGTAAGTGACAGGGACATCTCGGCAGTCCAGATCCACCTCACGCTGGAGTTGCACTTGGCCACAGCCAGACAAGTGTTTGATTTCCAAGGACTCCTTTCTCACTACATGGACTGGTGTTACTTGCTCCCACAAGCAGAAAGTCTGCTCAGAAAAGCCCCACAAAGTTAACAACAAAACTCTCTATGACAAGGCAATTGTCATTTTCCAACCAGGATCCTGTAATGCAGCTGAGGACAGACCGAGGCAGCACCGTAAAGCGCTGGGAGCGAGCTGCGGCTGGGAGCAGCCGCTCCAGGCTGTCTCCCAACGCTCACTCCTGCCTCCAAGAGCAGCCAGCAGTACGGCTGCAGGGAGAGAGGAGCGGGGCAGCCAGCCTGCCAGGGACACGTCCTTGGGAAGCCCGCTCAGAGGTGGAGCAGGGACTTCTGAGCCAAATGTGCCATCGTCATATTCCATAAGTTCTTTCACTCCTTTGTTCCACTGCTTCTTGAACCCATACAGATCTCCTGCATTCAAAACATCAGCTGAAGGAGCTGCATAGCAAAACTACCCCCTGTATAAATAAGCATCCCTGTCTTTGCTCTGAACTTTCTATCTGGATTTTTTTTTCCTCTCAGGAGCTTATTTCTTTATTGGCAACAGCTATCTTAAAAAAAACCAACCACATTTTGCAGGAAAGCTTCTAACTTCAATTTTTGAAACTGGATTGATTAGTGAAACTGTTCTAAAGAAAGAAAAAAAAAAGTGTTTCATCCTTTTCCCCATTTTAATTTTAAAATGCTATAAATTAAGTCAAAAGCAAACTCTTTTGGTTACCTGAATCAAAGATTATTTTTTTTTCTCCCAAAAATTAATTCTATAAGAAGTTGAGGGTGGGGGCAGAGGGCCATTCTGAAACAAGTAAAAGGTTCAATTTTCCAATTTACCTGCAAAGCAAAAAATTAAAGCCCCAAATGTTCCTATCTATCTTTTTTAAAGACTTATCAGACAGATTTTTGCTGACATCTCCCTTCTGCAGCAAATTAAACACTATGTGCACAGGGAACAGCCAGCGCTAAGTTCCAGACAGTTACGTACCGTGTATGAGGCAAAGGAATCGGCAGAGAGATGCAGAGAAAAGGGTCAAAGGTGTTACTCTGCTTCTGGCAATGAGGGCACGTCAGGGAGGACCTAGTACAAATATCAGTAGTGGGACAGGGTTAGACCTCATTTCACCAGGAATGGATAAATCATCAACTCATAAACAACAGCCCTGGCACATCAACCCCCCTGCCCCTTTCTGCTCCTCTTTCTCCAGACAGAGCTGCTGTAAACAATGGGCTCCCCATTTCTAGATCCTTTATTAATCTCAAAGTTCTTTACAGGGCATGACTTCACCCCAGCCACTAAATTTGTATTTTAATAAACATCACTGGAAAATCAATAATTAACCAACAGTAGCTCCAACACAGAAGACCTGCAAGGGTTTCTCTCAAGAGAGGGGAAGTGACAGGAAACAGACGGCACCAGTCAGCACTGCAGGTGTGCAGAGCTCTCCCTCAGCAGGGAAAAACTCCAGCCAATACATCTCACAGTCAGAATTAACCTGCACCTTACACTGCTTTTGTGTTTTATACCAGCCTTAAGATTTCTAATTTGCAAAGAAAACCTTGGCAAATACTGGGCAGAAAGCCCAGCAATTAAAATTCTTACAGCAGCACAGATACAAGCCATCGAGGAGTGCTGGAAATTAGGCTGTTTCCTTGCATTACTTCTAAAATCAGAAAGCTCCCTTCCCAGGAAGTATGGGAAACTCATGGGAAAACCCTGAGGGGACAGTGGATGATTCAGCTCAGCATTCCCAGGTGCCAGCTAGCAGGAGCTCTGCAAGATGCCTGGGACCCGTAACTCCCCGGCAGCCTCCAGGCACCGCCAGACCCAGCCACAGGCTCTCGCCTCTGAACAGCCAGGCGAGCCCCACAGCACTGAGCTCCCCTGAGACTCTGCTCCACTGAGCACTGGCTTGTCTTCAGGACGTGTCAGGGCAGGTGAAGCCGTGGTACATACCGTGGATTTCCACAGAATATACTAGATATGAAGTAGTGAAATTCTCTTCCTCCTCTAGAGTGAGATCTTAGTTCAGATTTCATTCAGCAGGGATTCAGAAACAGCTGTTACTGTGACACCAGTTTCAACTGTACTGGGAGCTAGCATCAGGGCAGAATTTTACTGGGGTCACCAATACATATGATAATGCCTCAAAATTTACAAAATATCATACCTGTACTGGGCTTGAAAGAGTTCCTGCACAAAAGTACTACTGATTGGAAAGCCTGGTCCCTCAAGCAGCACATCATCCTCCAGTGGCGGCTAAAAGAGAAGAACAAACCCTAGAAGCACATCCAGGCACAGAGGAGCACCACACCAGATGGCTCTGGCACTCCTAGTTGGATTTGTGCCATCCTTGCCCAAAACCACCAGAAAAATGCCACAAGATTTTTAAACAACAAGTGGGCTCTGCGCACACAGTGGCTGTGCAGCCCGGGGGCAGGCAGGGATCTCACACCAGCTGAGGTGTCTGGTGGTCCCTGCCCTGTAATGCCTCCCAGCTCCTGCAGAGCAGCACGTGCCCATTCCCAAGTGATCCTGTTGGGGAGCACTGGCCAGGGACTAGCGAAACGGCTGTTTATATTCACAGGGCCAGAAACAAACAGTGCCCTAGCCCAAGCTTTTGCTCCATGCGAGCAATCAGAGCTGAGAAGCCAACGTGGAGATCTAATTTAAAAAGAGAGACTGTATGCAAAGCTACAGCTACTCTCCCACGCTGGCTCCCAGCAAAACCCCTTGCCTTGAGCGGAGGCATGCCGCTGGAATTCACTGCGTTGTTCAGATCCTCGTGGACTCTGTCGAGGAGCCAGAGCAGGAACTCCTGCGCATCGTGCTGGGCGCTCCCGCGGTACTGCATCGCGTTCTTGGACACGATGTTCTGCAGAGGGACAGAGACAGCACACAGTGAAGGCACAAGAACCGAACTCTTCCCCTGACCAAGCCCTCACAGTCAGACAGGCCCAGCTGACAGCACCCACAAAGCCAGGGGCTCCCCACAACCCCAGTTCAAGCAGCAGCTGGGGCCTTGCTGGGCACAGAAACTGCCCCCGGCGCTCCGGACAGACCGGGGCTGCGGCGGTGGTTATGGAGGAACTGGAGCATCGGTTAAGCAGAAACGTTCACAGCAAACTCAGGGTTCAATTCAGATGAGATGAACACCAAAACCAACAGTCTACAGTACTTTCCCACAAGTCAAAAGCAAGGCAAGCCCACCTCAACCCACTGAGCAGCAAAGCCCAGATGAGGCAGGGCTCAGGCAGTCACGGGAGCGATGTGCACAGCTGGCACTACTTTGGATACACACCAAGAGCCTGGGGAATGCATCTCATTTACTCCTGAATTTCCAGAAAAGCCATCTCAGAAGGACACCAGCACACCCAAGGGATTCGCTCAAACCTCTTTTTCTTCCAGACACAAACAGGAAGGGCTTGAAGCTCACTAGCAACCAAAAGCTGCACTTTGCAGATCTATCCTTGTCCTGCAGCTCTGGGGACACCTTCCACAACATCCAAGCTTGCACTGAGCCCTCCAGGCAGGCCACATGTGCCCCTCAGGACAACATCACCTCCTGGAAAAGCCAATGGGAGCCCACACCAGCATTTACTACGGCAATGGTCCTTCCTCACCAACATCAGGAAACGCTTTCTCTGCTCCAGCTCTCTGATCTCACTTCTACCTCCACAACAACACCTGAATAGCTGGCCAGCACTCACAGCTGAGAGGACCAAGGATAAAGAGCTGCCTGTGGAGACATATCACAAGCTGCTGGAAGTGATTCAGGAAGCACTACAAAATATCAGATGCAGTTCCCTCACAAGAGGCTCTCTCCAGCGATAGCAGCGTGTTCCCAGCATCACTCGTGCTTCCTGCCACTGCTGGGTTTGTTATTACTCAAAGCCCTGCATCTGCTGCTCTGAAGTGTTGTGTGCCTTCCTCCCAGCACACCCCGAGATGCTGAGGCAGCAAAGTGATCCGAGACAGGGAAGGTGTAAGGGAGGAGTAACAGGCACGCAGCACGGAACAGGCAGTACCGAGGAACACAACTAAACCCGAGTGAGACAAAGGAGCTGACTCAAATAAGCAATCTAACCATTTCAGAAAAACACCAGGAACTCCTAAAGCACAGTCTCCACTCACTAGATGGCTCAGCAATCAAATAGAGCCCCACACACCTCCCTGGCTCCAATGCCAGCCCCCTCACCCTAGCCGAGGGCTGTACGGACAAGTGGAGGAGTCCCTGCAGCCCTGTGTGACAGACCAGCGACTGCAGCCTCTCGGCAAGCGCGACTGGCAGTTCCTGAACAGCTCCAGTAACACGTCATGGGCAAAGTCAGCAAGTGGTAGCTCATCATTAAGCACCATACACCTTGAACAACTCTGTGTTTATGTTCTGAGACTCCCTTTCCAGCTTGTCAGCCACAAAGCTTCTGCCCCAGGTGTGGCCTGTGCTCTGGTCCCCCTCAGGGCAGGGCTCGGGCAGCAACACTGCAACCCAGGCCACAACCGCAGCACGTCCTCCTCGAGGTACCTGCTCAGCCACCCAGGCGCATCCAGGCTGCGGAAAGGTGACTTTACACAACGGCAGATATTAGTCACAACGTAACCACAAACTTTCTCTCCTCTTTCACTCATCAAGAGGAGACAACACCTCGTTTTGCTGGTCCTGCTCATGCAGAACCTGCTGCAGTAAAGCAACAACAATTGCAACTGGCTGCAGATACAGAGTTGAGAAGCTATTGGTTTAAAAAAACACATAAAATCAGTAAAAACACCACATTTACCAACCCCCCAGAGCCTTTAATCCTCTGCCCCTGATCCGAATCCGTTGTAAGTATAAGCAGCGCATCTGAACAGACTCCATCCATCACTGGGGGTATTAAAAACAGGTCAGGAGTTATTTTGATTCAGCTGTTTCAGATGTGAGACACTGGGAGCAGTCTCTGAAGTTCCCTTCCCAGCACTTTTCCACAACTGCACAGCTGTGCCCCTCCAGCCCCTCTCCTCAGCTCAGCCCCTAAGAGTTTGGCAGGAGGAACAGAATCTTCCCTCCTCCCAGGTGTGCAAGCACCGGCACACAGGCACCCCGAATGGAAGTGGCACTATCAGAGAGATAGAGGAACAAAGTCATAATTTCCCATCGATTGCATACACTTATCTAGCCCCCTAATGCAAGCACCCTATAACCAAACAAGTCCCTGCCTGCCTATAAAGCAGATTTACAGCTAAGACATTATCATTTTTATCAGCCCACTGAAAGTTTAATAATCATTTATCTATTGCTCTAAATAGATGCAATAAATAAAGCCAAACATAGCTGAACTACTGGCCTCTCCTTTGTGATGTGGAACAATAACAGCAGCAAAGAGAACCAAAGGAAAAATGTCAGTCTGCTATTTTCCAGTGTGCCTCTGGTAGGAAGCAGCTGTGGAAAGGTTTTTGTACAAGAACGGATGAAGCCAGCTCATTAGAGCCCTAACACAATGGCACATGTGAGCAGGAGAGAAAGGCTGTTCTTTATCTTTCACTGAACATCGAGTTATGCTCAACCAGATTATTATTTTTTTTTCTTTTTTAAACCCACAGACATAGTTCTGTGTTCGGGCAACTTCTGCCTCCCCAGGGCAGCACACCCAGCACCTGCCCTCGCTGCGGGGAGCAGCAGAAATCCTCTGTGTGTCCCTGTAGAGCCCAGCACCACCGCAGAGGGACAGCCGGGCTCACAGCGCCCTGAGCACCCACCCCGGGGTTCACCCGTCTGCCTCCCATCCAGCTCCGAGGACAAGGTGCTGGTCCAGCCTGGGACAGATGAGATCTGCACAGCTGACCCTTACCACAGCTCTCCAAAAGGCAGAAAAGGGCACTTTTGCAGCAAGCATGTCTGTAGAGGCAGGGAGGGCAGGACAAGCGCTCCCCCTTCACCCCGCGGGACAGTCGGGGGGTGCTGGGGCTCCGGAGCCACCATCCCACGGGAGAGCGCGGACAGCCATGCCCAGGACGGCACAGAACGGCTCCCGGCACAGCCAGGCCCTGCCTGCTGCAGAGGGGGAAATGAGCACAGCCCTTTGCTATTCCACTTCCAAAAGGTAAAGCCCAGAGGAGCACAGCCCAGCGCCGCACCGGAGCCGGTTCTCCTCCGCGTTCAACGGGCCCGGACAAGAAGCGTCCGCCCCGGCCGTGCCTGACACCTGCCCTGCGCCCACCGCTACTCTCACCCTCCCACGCTGAAGCCGTAGTTAATCCCCATTAACAATCTTTCTTCAGCTCACGAGGAGGGTGAAGTTTGTCCAGACAACACCTCCCAGCGTTGCTGTGAGCACAGGCAGAGCTCCCTGCTCCAGGCAGGCAGAGCACCCTGCTCCAGGCAGGCAGAGCACCCGCTGCTGCTGGCAGCCCCCAGCACGGGGGAGCAGAGCGGGCAGAGGGCTCGCAGCCAGGGCCAGCACCCACCAGCTGCCTCCTCCACACGGGAAAGGGACTGGGATGCAAAAGGTGGGCTGCGTTCCCAAACAGGCATGCTCCTTCCCAGGCTCTTTGCAGGAGCACAGTCATGCTCAGTGCTGACTGCTGGGAGAATCCATCCTTATAAACAGCAGAAATCACATTCTGTTCTACAAAAAGACTTTGTTTTCTTGCTGCACTAGCAGAGAGGCATTAAGGAGCGGGGAAATGCCACAAGTGTGAAGCAGTTCAGTAAAGGAGAGTCAAGAAACGCTGATGTAGAGGACAGGCTCACAGGCTGGGCTCAGAGCCCAAGGAGCTCGTGCTCCAGCTGTACCCTCCTGCCTCTCCTGCTCTTTCCAGGTTCTGCCTCAGGTCCCAAGTTAGAGCACAGGTCCCCGAGACAGGATCTGATCACTACTGCCCACAGGAACCTCCCTGTGCACTTCAAGGATGCTGAAAAACAAAACCCATTTCACTGGCACAACCATGTGCAAACGAGTTCGTTAAAGCAGCGCTACGCAGCGTCCTGCGCTCAGGTGGAAGCACAAAATGGGTTCAATTTGTGATTCTTGCGTGACCATTTCTGAACACCAGTGAGCAAAGCAGGGCACAGAGCAACGCACAGATCCAATTGAGCCACCTCAGAACAAGCATTCCCTCACCCCTTCCACAAGTTGCCAGACATGACCTGGTTTTCATCCTTTCACCATCTGTACTCCCATGGAGGCTGTGTGGAAATAAGGACCTGGGAGAACAAAGAACGCGTTTCGGCGGCCACACACCATCGCCCTCCCAGCCCCAGACAAGGTCCATCCAGCCGCCAGCCCCCAGGTGAGCCCCTCTCACAGCGAGGCTGCAGAGTTGCTCTGCACTGGGGTCTCCTCCCCTGCCTCCCCCTTGCTCTCCACCCATCTCCTGACTTCTGGAGATGAGCAGCTGCACCATTTCTGCTTCCCCCTCCAGCAGAACCCCCTTAGCAAACCGGTGTCCAGCCTCTGGACTCTGCAGCTCAACTCTCTGCTCCACTTCCTCAGATCACAGTTTGAAGTACAACTCAGAAATCCCCAGAAAAGCTTTTGGATTTGACAGGTAAATCACACTGCTGCCTTTAGGCAACCAGGACCTTGCTGCAGGAAACCCTTCTCAGGGGTTTTATGTGAAAAAGGGGGAAAGTAAAGAAAAGCATGCTCGAATTGTGAAGAAATAGACACATGGCAAAAAGTAAAACAAAAAAGCCAAACCCACACACACAACAATGGACTTGCATCTCATCAATGATTAACGTTAAAAAAGAAAAGTGTAACTCTGAAAGACTGCCAGCAACCTCTGTGACCCCAGTGAAGAGAGAAACGCGTTCCCATGATGTCAGGAAGTGTCACAATAATGATGTACAAAATGTGTAACTTGCTTTTTGTTTCCAGTCAAGTGAGTCAATTCCAAATCCCAGAACAGCTCTAGGCCAGGTCTCCCCACTGCAATGCCACCACTGGGAGCACCTGGACTGGAGTGGAACAAGCACTTCAAGATCCCACGTTACCTGGCCCCACTCGGAGCCCTTTCAGATGAAGACATGAACTGAAACACCAGGAACAAAGATGAGGGCCAAGGAGGGAAGGAGAAGGGTCTTGCACTTCTTTCATGTCCCATTCTTCCATCTCTTTGTGTAGAGGGAGGACAGGCTGCTCTTCACAGAAATATTTTTAGGAATAAGCAGTTGACACTGTCCAGAATAAAGTAACTGACTGCTGAGCTAGGCAGAAAGCAAGATAGCTGAACATGATCCCAGGGATCCCATTTCACACAGAACTGGCCCCGTTAGCAAAGCACACGGGCTCTGGCGAGTGGGAGAGCTTGTGGCTCACAGCCCCGGGTGCAGCACTGAAGGCACCAAGCAGCCCCATGCCGAGAACCGAGGTCATTTAGTCTACAACAGGAGGTAAAGATACTGTGTCAATACCTCATGGGAGTTCCTTCATAATTCAGAGGAATTATTTATTAATCCACAAAGAAGTGATGGACACAGCTGACAAATTGCTTGTCCCACGTGCAGTATTTACACCAAGCACGTTTCCGAAACATAAGCACCTTGAAGCTCTAAGAGTTACACACAGCTACTGTGAAACCTTAAACTACACACAGGTTTAAAGATAAATAAAAATGGAAGTAGCACTGTTAACCTGGCACAATAATCCCTGCTCTACTAACAGGGATTCATTCCAAGTTCAGATCTAATTCTGATAATCCAACTCAATCAAGTTATTAATGATTTTGCTGCATTTGCTGTACACACTGCAGGTCATAAATACAGCACTCTTCATCTTGTAGGACAAAAAAAGTGCTATCAGCACAAAAAAAGTGCTATCAGCACAGTTCTAGTGTACAAAGTGTCTTGTTAAACACTGACATGCTTCAGCATGCAACTGGCTTAGCTAGAAAGAAAAGCCTCAAAACAGGAAATAGCCTCATCATCCACAGGAGACCAGAACTCCGAGGAAAGCAAAGGTAGAGGATTTGGATAAGTACATACAATTTTTCAAGCCCATTTAGTTTAATTAAAAATCCTGCTCAGGACCCCCATCATCACCTCCGAGCGCCGCAGACCGATGCCCCATTACAAAGGGTGCTCTGTCCTCTCTCTCTGACCCTTCCAGGAACCCTGCAGGCAGAACGGGACAGCTCCCTGGAAAAAAACAAGCCCGAAGCACAGACACTGCTTATACAATAGATGTTTGTCACCATTGTCACACCATCACAAAGGGGAAAGAGGAAGCACAAGCTGCAATATTGGCCCTTGTTATGAAAGTAGCAGCTCTGTTTATGCAGGAAAATAAAAGCCACTGAGCAATCGGAAGAAAACGATTGTTAAAACAAACTGCAGATGAGCACAGGACCAAAAGGAGTCACCCAAAGCAGGGAGAAAAAACCAACATGCATCACCCCAGCCACGGTGCCTGCATCTCCCTGGGAAGGGCTGGGACCCCTTCTGCTCCCAGCCCCAGGGCTGCCACCTGAGGAAACAAACCCCTCTGCTTCCACATCCCAGGTCATTCCTTCCCTGACCTTCTACTGCTACAGCCTCCTAGACCTGCTGCTCCCCAGCCGCCTCCCGGTGCTCTCATCAAGTTGTGCTGCCCACACCCTCTGCCTCCTGCACCCCCAGGCAGCGGAGCGCTCGCCCCTGGGCAGCCATCGCCTCGCAGCAGGGAGAGCAGAGGATGCACACAGCTTCCACGGCACTTCTACCTCAATCTCAGGGGTCAGGGGCTCCCCCAGCCCTCCCTGCCCCGAGGACAGGCCACTGCAAACACTCGGGGAGCGCTCTGCATGGACCCCGCTGCAGATGGGGAAGAAAAAATCAGTTTAAAAAATTTCTCGTGGCAGAGAGAAACATCAGGTTTAAAACACAGAACGGGCAGAGACCCTTGTGTTTCAGGCAGATCTGCCCAGAGATGGTGTGCCAGCTGCTGGCCGGGTAGACACCTCACCTCCCCTCACCGTGCATTAGCTCTCTTGCAAAGTTCTCCCTCACCCTGCAATTGCAAGACAAACCATTTTACACAAACCACTTGTTCTAATTGCATTTTCTGTGTTTTCAGCAGCAGGACGACATGATTCATGAACCTGTGGGATGGGTTATTTCTTGAAGACTAATCTAAAAAGGGAAAAAATACTACCAAGAAAAAACAGGTAAGGGTAAAGAGCACCTAGAAACTCACCCCTCAAAGGCCTCTGTCTACAAGGACTCGGAGACCTGCTCCGAGAAAAGAATTTCCTCTGTCCCAAGAAAAAAGGCCTACAGATATAAGAATGAGCAAGGAGATAAGTATTATCCTCTACCCTAAAATAAGCTTAGCACGTGCAGAGAAATATTCAGGAATCAGGAAGTGTCTTTGCCCAATTATATTCAAGTGCCAAAAGAGGAAAAGATAAAAAAAACCCAAACAACCCAACACAGATTTCTAAGCACACTGCTTAAAGAGCTCCGAGTACCAAATAATGTCAATAACTATTGCTGGACTGAAAGTGCAAAAGGACTCTCCTGAAAACACTTTTCACCCTTCAAAAATTAAAGCAGCAAGGACAGAGAACATCCCACCTTCTATCCAAAAAAGAGCTTGGAGGGAAGTTTTTCTTGTTTTGGGGAGAAGTAGCAGTTTCCAGAGTGAAAACACCAATCTTCACCTCTCTCATATCTAAGTCTGTTGTTTACATCTCTAAATTAATTGTGCAAATCTGCTGCTGAAGAAAATCTCAATTAAGAATACTGAATTTAATAGCAGGTTCAGGCTACTTAACTGTCTTTAGAGGCACTAACTTACTATTAAAAGTAATTGACCCCTGTAAGGAAAAAGCCAAGTACTTGACATAATGACAAAGCCAGCGAGGAAGACCCGGGCTGTTGACACTGTGCAGCACCAAACAGGACCTGCCGGGACAAGATCCCCCACAGCAAGGTGCTTTTTCAAAGCCTCCAGGGGACCTGGCAGGCAGAAGATTGATGGGCTCCTGCTACATCAACAATGAGTAGAAAAGCGTTCACTTACCGTTAGTGACGCCTGCAAAGAGAGTTCCACTATTAAAAACCCCACAGAGCACGGCCTTAATTTAATCACAGACCTGTTTCTCTTCGCCCTTCTGTCACTCTTATCTCAACACATCTACTGCAGGCCTGCAAACACGGCGTATCTCGGCCCAGAAAGTGGTCTGCTCTCCCCTTCGATTTTATCACTTACACTGGCAAAAGATAATTCTGCTTTCACAACCTTTTATTTCTGTTATTACTCAGGAGAAATCCACATTTCCTCTTGCCAGAACACCTCTCGAGCAGTGAAGGATTACGATAAAGGCGAGTGCCCTGCAGTGCTGCCAGGACTGGACGCACCAAAACAGCAGCGGAGCACATCGGCTTCCCAAGCGCTCCTCATCATCAATAAACACTTCTGAAAACATCAGAGCTGCACCCAGTGCCCCTGCAGCCACCTGCGCCAGGGACCCTCAAGAGAGGACACGCACCTTCACTCCAAAGGCAAAGAGCCGGGCTCCCCAGGGAGCACCCGCATGGCTGCAGCGAGGCTGGATGCAGCCACCTGGAAACACATCGGGGAAGCAAAGGGAGGAGGTGGTGGCCGCGTGTCACTCCAAACAACTGCAGGTGCTAAAGACGCTGACACGTCAGAGGAGCCTCTCAGATGTCCCACAGACAGACACCGAGGGAGAGCAGACGCTGGTACCCGTGGTCTCTACCTGCCACACCCCATGTGAACCAAAGGCAGAGACCCAAGAACACGTGAACTACATCCTCACTGCATTTTCATGCATCTGTGCATCCCTTCTCCAACTCACTCTGCAAGAAAAATTCCCCTAGAGCAAAGGTTTATAAGTTAATGGTGTGGAAGATACCACCTACCCTCTCATTCTTTCACACGGCCAGTTTTATGTGCCAGGGAATCGCTGTTACAATAAAACTTCACAATATTCTTTCTCTTTTGAAAGCAAGGTAGGCCTGAAGGGCTTTTAAAACAGGTGTGTGTTACTGCATCCAAAAGCACTGCAGGGCATTTTTAAACTGTAGATGCAAAGACCATACCCTCTGCTACAACAGTTCCTGGGGTGAGCGCACCATCCGTGGCAGGCACAGCACCGCTGAACCAAACCACGGTGCGAGGGCTCCAGCAGGGATAATGCCACGGCGTTAAACACGAGCTAGTTACGATCTCGTCCTCCTGCAACTCATTCCCCGTATCACCCCAAACTCCCAAGTGCTCGGGAAGACCGGGAAGCCCGACTCTCAACAGCCTCCTCTTCCTCCCGTGCACACTCACAGCCACCGGCTCCAGCACTGACAATCGGTCACGGCTTTTCCCTAACGGCAGCAGGACAGAGCTATGAAACAGCAGAACGGGCGCTTCCACCGGTACAGAGCAGCAGAGCTGCTCCTTCCAACACCCTCGGGAAGGAAGGCAGCGGCAGTGCCCCGGCCGTAGGCGCTCACCCCGCGGAGCCGAGGGACGGCCACCTTGGGGACGTGCCACCATCGCCTGGGGACACCTGCGCAGGGCTGGGGACCTGCTGCTGAAGGACGCTGGGAACCGGAGCAGCACCGGAGGTACCGGTGTGCAGCTGGCAAGGCCAGAGAGCTTCGCACACCGGGGAGCACAGAGACCAGCGACCAGGCCCCACCACGCCCCGATGGCCCGGGCAGCCCACGGGCCCTGCGCGGCACAGGGACACGCGTGCTCAGGTGCCATCACCACCGCGGGCCGGGCAGGCCTGTCCCGCCAGCCTCGGGAGGCCGCAGGCAGCCCAGCCCCGGCCCCAGCGCGGCACCGAAGAAGGGCACTCGAGGGCCGGTTCCACGCCGCGCCCGGGAGGACGCGGCCCGGCGGCCCCGCTGCCTCACGCCCGCCCTTCCCGCCTCGAGGGGACGAGGCGGCCGCTCCCTCCGGCCCGGGCCCCGCTCACCTTGAAGTCGCGGCTGTGCTGCGGGGTGTACTCCAGCGTCCAGAGCGCCCGCACCAGCTGCGCCAGCTGCTCGGTGACCTCGCCGGGCGCGGGCGGCGGGACGTCGGCGGCTGGGCCGGGGACGGCGGGGGGCGGCCCGCCGCGGAACTGCTCCAGCGCCAGGAACTCGGCGAAGAGCTCGGTGTTGCTGAGGCACTGCAGGATGGCGTTCATGAAGCAGGTGTTGCCGTGGTTGCGCAGCCCGGCCACGCCGGGCACGGCCTCGGGGCCGCCGGCGGGCCGCGGCGGGGGTTCGGGGCTGCGCGGCGGGCCCGGCGGGAAGCAGCTGCCCAGGCCGCCGGCTGCCTGCGGCGGCGGCAGGCGCGGGGCGTGCGGGCCGCGGGACTCGGGCTCGCTGCTGTAGTGCGAGAGGGTGGAGAGGGTCTTCAGCACGCGGCTCATGAACCCGCCGAGCGACCGCCCGGACGGGGCCGAGGCCGGGGCGGAGGGGGCCGGGGCCGAGCCCGCGCCGCCGCCCGCCGCCCGCCCGCGGAAGAGCCGCTTGCTGAAGGAGCGCTTCTCCTTGGCGCTGCCGGCCGGCCCGGGGCCGCTCACCCGCGACATGGCTGCCCGGCGCAGCGCGCATCCCCCCCTACCCGGCCGCTCAGCCCGCCGGCCACCGCATCCCGCCCGCCCGCCGGGCCGCAGCGGCTCACGGCGCCGCCATGCAGCGGGCGGGGCGGGGCGCGCCGGCACGTGACCGCGCCGCCACCTTAGCGACGGGCAGGCGCCACCAGCGCAACGCCGCCATCTTTATTGTGGGCACGGCGGTGGGAGGGGCCCGGGCCCGGCCCCGCTCAGCCCCGGTGGCCGTCGGAGGGCGGCGCTGCGCGGCCGCGGAGCGGGGGCGGTGGGCGGGGGCGGGGCGGGCCGGGGCGGGGCGGGCGGGGCCGAGCGGCGGGTGTAGGTACCGGGGCGGCCGCCCGCCCTGCCATCAGCAGCGGTGTCGGGGCCAGGAGTGCAGCATGGCCCCGCCGGGCCTGGAGGGCGGCCGAGGTGAGGCGGGGCGGGGGCGCCGCAGCCGCGGGCTGCCTCGGAGGACGGGATTTCCCCGGGAAAGTGGCGGTTTGCGGGTTAAACACCCGCTGAGGGCGGGGGGCGCCGGGTCACGGCTCGGCAGTCGGTAGCGGCGGACGGACAGCGGGGCCCGGCAGCAGCACCGGCGCCGGCCCGGGGAGCGCGGAGGGGGGGCGGCGACGGGAGGTCCCGGCTGCCTCCGCCCCGCTCAGGCTCCCGCTCCGTCTCTCCGCAGCCGCCGCCGCTCCCGGAAAGAAGATCACGGCGCGGATCAAGCGGACGCTGCCGGTGCGGGGCCCGCAGGCACCGACGCTGAGCGAGCTGATGCGGTGGTACTGCCTGAACACCAACACCCACGGCTGCCGCCGCATCGTGGTGTCCCGCGGCCGCCTGCGCCGGTTCCTCTGGATCCTGCTGACGCTGAGCGCCGTGGGGCTGATCCTCTGGCAGTGCGCCGAGCTCCTCGTCAACTACTACAGCGCCTCGGTCTCCGTCACCGTCCAGTTCCAGAAGCTGCCCTTCCCCGCCGTCACCATCTGCAACATCAACCCCTACAAGTAAGGCACAGGGTGCTGGGCGGGGGTCTCCACGAACCTGGCTCAGATCCCCTCCCCGGGCTCACTCTGCTGCTGCTGGCCACCCTCTATCCCAGCCCTGGGTTCTCCCTCTGCAGCACTTTGAGTGATGTGTCCACCTCGGTGCTGATGCTCTTCAGACACACGGGGATGATCATCGCACGCTGCGCTTGCTGCCGGCTGAGCCAGCCTCAGTCGGTTGAGCCTTCTGCTCCAGACAGTCCCTAGTCAGCTCCATGGTTCTCCTCAAATCCCTTCTTCCCAGGACCGGAGTTGCAGGATTACAAACAATGGGGTTTGCCAAAGAATGGGAAGGGAACATCTGTCACCTCTCTGTTGCCTTTTTCTGTCCTTATAGAATGCTTTGACATTATCAAGCAACAACACATTTTCTCCTGCCAAGTTACACTTTATGTTGATGTCTGCTGTCTGTCTGTCTGTCTGATGTCTTTGTTTGTTCTGCTGCCAACTGCCCACCCCGCTCCCTGCAGTCGATCCAGCTCTCCGCTGCCTCTTGGCACAAATGCAGAAGTCTTATTTCCACACGCTCTGCCTCCTCAGCCTCGCTAACACAACCTTCAAAGAGCTCAGGAGGCTGCGAGGGCTTTCTCCCTAGTTCATTCTGCTTTGCTTCTTGTGGTCCTTGCTCCGAGATCTCCCCGTGGGCGCAGCGGTGCCTGCCCGCAGCTGTAAGCTGAGGCGGTGGTGAGAGAGGGGTGCGAGTCCACGACAGGAACCGTGTCCTGAGCAGATCCGCAGCGCAGCGGGCGGAGCACCGCAGCCGGTGCGAGGTGAGATGGGGCGTCACTGTCTATCACGTTGTCTCCCAACGCAGGTACAGCTCCATGAAAGACTATTTATCTGAACTGGACAAAGAGACAAAAAAGGCTTTGGAGACTTTCTACGGATTTTCAGAGGGCAAGTCCAAGGTGCGGCGCTCAGTGGACGAGTGGAACAGCACAGGGAGCGACTTCTTCGAACAGATCCCCCTGCTGAAGTTTGAGGACTTCTCTAAGACAGCCACTGACCTTCGCAGTGGCCAGAAGAGGAAAATAGAGGGCAATGTCTTTCACAAGGACTCGTCCATCGTGAACTCTGGGGATTCAAATGATATCATTGGCTTTCAGCTGGTGAGTGTCACTCTTCCTTGGCTAGCAAGTTCCTTATGGGGCAACGGAAGGTGTTTTGGGTTGGTACCCCTCTAGCCAGTTTTGTTGCTTGCTGAGGTGGCTTTATTGTGAAATAACATTCCCTCTGCTCCTCTGCCTGTTCTGCCATGCCTCCGTGGCTGCCTGCAGATTCATCCCCACCTCTCTGGAGGAGAAATGCCTTCCTGCAGTCTACCCAAACAGACTAAGTGCTCTTCGTCACCTGTCCTTTAGGCCTGAGACATTTCATTGTGTCACTTAGCCCTGAGTGAAAGGTCTTTGATGCCCCCTTGTCCTACTGTAACTTCATACCTGGTTGTAACTGTGGGAGACAGGCGGTGTCACACTTACCTTGCAGAATACCCGATTCCATTTCATCTGAAACGCTTTTTCCCCTTTGTAATCATCAGTGCGATGCAAACAACAGCAGTGAGTGTGCAATTTACACCTTCAGTTCTGGTGTTAATGCCATCCAGGAATGGTACAAGCTTCATTACATGAACATCATGGCACAAATTCCCCTGGAGACTAAAGAGAAATTGAGTTATTCTGCTGATGACCTTCTCCTGACATGTTTCTTTGATGGCCTATCTTGTGACAAAAGGTCAGTGCACAGAAAATACCTGCCAGCTCGACAGCTTATTTCCAAATATGTAATATGTAGGAGTTGAATATTTGGTATTTGCTGAATTCCAGCAGGAACCGTTTCCATTTTTAAATGAAAGCAAACATTTGCATCTTCATGAACTTTTATTATGCTCTTTAATTTAATTTGTCTTAGTGTTCTGCTGTCCACGTTTCAGATAAACTCACCTTTTTTGGCAGAATCAAATTTGCCTGCTTATGATCATGGCAGTGCAGTTCTTGTGTGTCCTGGTAGCAGGAAGGTCCTCCCTCCGTACTGGGGACGATGGCAGAGTACCCCTGTGGGGACACGATGGCACTTGTACACGGGTGTAGCACTTTCCCCACTGCCACGTGCAACGCAAGCTGCGCTGTGACTCTCATTACTGAAGGCATTTTGCTTGTAATCCTGCAGATGCAGAACATCTTTTCATGGAATGAAGACGTTTGCTGAGTGGGAGGGGATGGTCACAGGAAAGACATGAATGTGCTTGAATCAAGAGGGCATGTCCTCAGCCCCCCTGCACCACAGTGGCTTTGACATCTCTCTGGAAAAATGAAGCTTTGTGTTGCTTTAGAGCCTTGGCTGTTGGATGGGAGAGGACTCTGTCCCCTCAACTGCCACTTCCCTGCTAGTTCTGTAAATCCACTTCCCCCACCTCTCTGGCCCCATTCCCACATTAAAACCTCCTAAACTTCATTTCCTGGTGCTATTAGACCAGATCCCATGTCCGTGTAGTTTCAGGGTATTAGAATAAGACTCAGCCTTTTCAGCAAAATAAATTGCTTTGAGGGAAAAAAGAATCCAGTCTTGCTGTATCTGCCAAAACAAAAAGCCCAAATCTGCCGATTTTCTCCCACAGACTGTTAAAACTGCAGAGGGAATGTAACAATTTGATTTTTTTCAGGCACTTCACTCGTTTCCATCACCCCCTGCATGGCAATTGCTATACCTTCAACAGCGGGGAGAACGGGACGGTCCTGAGCACCTCCACGGGCGGCAGCGAGTACGGTAAGGAGCGCGCAGGGGAGCCGTGAGATAACCAGCGGTTCAGCGAGCTGGATCCTGCTGGAGAGTGATGGATGTGTTGGCTCTAGATGTGCAAGCTGATTGGGGAAATGCTTGTTTGAACTAGCACAAGCTGTTGCAGAGAATACAAAGATAATATAATTGCATCACTAATGTTTTCCGTCCGAAGTTACCGCTTCCCGGTTATATAACTTTCTGAAGTCGGTTTCAGCCACGTTCTGTGGGGACATTATTTGTTTGCTGTACTTGGGGCCACGGAGGGATGTTACTTGCTGCAAGTGTATCAGTTGAGCAGTGCAAAGGCTTTGCCTGGTTGCAGCTCTGCTTCAGTCCAGATAATGTTAAATGAACCTTGCTGCCCTCCCTGACCAGGAAAAACGGCTCTGGTGTAACTCTGCTCCTGCCTTGTCTCTGCTTCAGGGTTGCAGGTTGTTCTGTATATCGGGGAAGCAGACTACAACCCCTTCCTGGTGACATCAACAGGAGCCAAGATCATTGTCCATGACCAGAACGAATATCCCTTCATTGAAGACATCGGCACAGAAATTGAGACTGCAGCAGCCACCTCCATAGGGATGCACTTTGTGAGTGACAGCAATCCTGTTTCCAGGTGCACCGCACCATTTCCTTGACACAAATGTCAATATGAACCCGTAGGATGTTTGAACATAGCCAGCAGCTGGAAGGCATCTAATACCTCCCCCTTGAGCAGCTGAAGTGCCCCGAGGAAAATCCTGTGATAGCACTTTTCTGAACAAAGTTTTCCTTTGCGCAGAGGCTGATGGAAAATCAGGTCTTTATAAACCAAACAGCTACTGGCAGTTTGTTTGTTCTTCCTTTCCTCCCACCCCTTGGCTTTCCAGGGGATTTTTTTGTTGTTGTTTTCACAGCGAAATCCACAACCACAGAAGTGTGTTTTCAAGTGCCCTGTTTCGTTTTAGCCATAAGCAGACAGGTTTGCATCCCACACAGGTTCCAGGGGCAGAAGAGAATGAGCTCGAGCTGTGGGTAACCCACATCAGGGTCAGGTCTGGAGAAACGACTGCAGCACAACCCTTTTAACTGTTTTGTGGGTGTAGGTCTCCTTTTTCTGGGTTTCTTGCTATTCCAGCTGTAAAGAAATCCTCGTGGGCAGTGACTCAGCCTTTGCCAGCGTAGTGAAGCATCTTGCCGTTGCTGTCAGCAAGGGCAGGGAGAGCTGCAGCTCCAGATTTCCCCAATTAGTGTAGTGCAAACAAGGCATTTGACCCAAGGGGCTTTTCCCTGGTAGAGAAGTGAAAGCAGTGCCATCAGGCGAGCCAGACTTTCCCCTTTCATCTGGATGGGCTGTTAAGTGAGCATTTGAGTTCTGCCTTTTCTTCACTGATGGCTGGGTCCGATGCATCAGCCAGCCTGCTTATCTGTCCTGGCTGGGTGTGCCAGATCTAGATAGTGCACGCATTAGAAAAGACATTAAAAACAAGGCCAATGGCTTTAAAATGTGCAGATCGATAACTATCTTCTAGCTGTCTGGAAAACTGTGGCAGCAGCTGCTTGATCTAACCGGTGGGGATAAATGCTGCCTAACAAACAAAGTGAATAGAAGGTATCAGAACCAGAACGGGCATAAAGGAGCCAAAGTGTCTCAAGACTATTTCCTTAGGAAAAGGAGAAAGGCACTGCAGACAGTCTCAATATTTAATGTAATATTTTTTCTGGCACAGTAGATTTGGACTGTTGCATAGAGTGTAAAAAAACAAGATTGAATGTATCTTGGTGGCGGTATTTAAAGGATTTGGCATGAGGAAGTGATCTGATTGTATCTTAATATAACAGCTGAAATAGAAGCTGGACTCAGTTTCTGGACTCAAAACAAAAGCTGGTGATCACAGTCAAGGAGGAGTCCAGAGAGCCTGCCAGGGGGTCACGACTGGCATCCAGCTAGATGGAGGAGGACACAGCAGCCACGTGCCACACGCAGCGCTGCTCGCTACAGGCTGGAGCGTGGCAGCCGCTGTTTCCCAGAGGGAATGTCAGTGTCTGGGTTATTGCTCATGTATTTCTGCTGTGTACTAGGACTGCCCCCCCTCCCGCCTCCAAAAATATTCCAAGATGTTTGGAATGCAAACAAGGCATTGCTTGGTAGGAGTTTCAGTGCTTTAGTTAAATATTTAGTTTGGAAATTACTTCAGTGCCTGAATGAACAAGGAAGCTTTTGTAGGAGTATAAGCCACAACAAAAAATTCTATAGAAAGGATCTGTCACCTGCTAGAAGAGACAGCAGCAGACTGAGGCAGGTGTCCTGGCATTAGGTTGTCTGCAGAAGTTAAAAGCATGTTAAAAGCTGGTTTCATTCATTTTTCAGAAGTAATCCACCTCTCCTGTTGAAATCACATATTTCTGTGTTCCCTCCAAAGAGAGAATTGAACATCTTTCTAAAAGAGCTGACTTGCACCATACATGCCTGTAGCCTTCTATTGCTGCAGACAGAAATGGTAATGCTGGCTATCAGGTCTGACCTCAGTAATCTGTAGATCTCTAGTCAGTGCCTTAAAGGTAAGCAGGCATTTCTCAGGTTCCTACTAAATTGACCCTTTGCAGGGTCAGCCCCTAATTTTAAACTCTGTAGAGAAAGATAGGTGAATGGATTCTTAAATGTGTGGCTTTTCTTGTCTTTTCAGGCCACTCTCTTTGTTATAAAGTGGATAGTTACTGCAGAAAGATAGTAAGAGTTTAGGGCTGAGCAAGGTAGGGCAGTTTGCAGGGAGCAGACATGGAGCCTGGATCAGGCCTGGGGAACTGGAGGGCTCCCAGCCCTGGTGTCAGCAGACTTCCCAGGCATAGCACTTGGCATTTCAGAGCTTTTTTCCTCTGGGCAGAGACTACAGAGCAGAAAAAGGTGTTGGTGTTCCTCAGAGAGGAAGGGTCAAAGCAGTACCTGGAAAAAAGTCCTGAAGGAGATACAAACATTTGATTTAGAGTGATTTTGGAGAGGCGCAGTTGAGGACTAGCTGAGCTTGAAGTGCTGTTTTACCCACAGAACAGGAACAGCCAGCGCAGCAACAGCTCAGGAGGGTGCAGGTCTTCACAGAGGAAAAAAAACCAAACCACCAATAACCAAAACACAACACCCCCCTTCCCTCAAAACACATCGGGGATAAACGACACATAGCCTCTAGGACTTTGCAGTGAGAGAAAACACACATATGAATTACTCTGCTTTGAAAAGTCCCCACTGCTACTCTTATACCATCTCTGCATTCCTGCAGAGGTTTTCAATGGAGAGAGCAGATAATCCAGCCAGAGCAGCCTTGTGGGAAATGAATATTACAAGCCAAAAACCCCTTTTTTTCCTAAGTGATTGACAAATCATTTGAGATGGCAAAAAGATAAACATGCTGTTCCAACCTGCCTCCTCACTTACAGTTTCAGAATCGTGATGAACTGACACTAAATCCCTTGGGTTCTCTGTGAACTCCAAAAAACCAAGGTTTGTTCTTTTCTGTTTGTCAGACTCGGTCCCGCAAGCTGAGCAAACCCTACAGCGACTGTACGGAAACCGGGGCTGACATACCAGTGGAAAACCTCTATAACAAGAGCTACTCACTCCAGGTAAATCTCTTACATTTGCTTTTTATCAGCCGTTTGGAAACTGCCTTCCTAAAAAGCTTTGCAGGATCCGAGGCTGTGAACAGTCCGGGGGTGGGGTTGCTGCTTTTAGCCACTGATGTAAAATACCACAGCATGGCTTAAAATCCAAGTTTTATTCCTGAGTGGCTGATGTTTGAAGTTCCCTCAGGCACGCTGTTAGATAAAGGGAGAACATTAGCTCATTAGGCAATTTTCAAGCAATGTGAGACTGGAAAATATTGGCCAAGTAAATGTTGCAGCTTAGTAACCCTTGAAGCCAGAAATTGTGACCTTTAGGACTCCAAGAATAACAGATACCATCTAATCAGTATCCAGATAGCAGGGTGTTTGTTTACAGAGTAAGTTTCCACTAATTTTGCATGGTTTCTGTAATTGGGTCCTCTTGGAGAGTGTCAGTTGTTCTGGCACTTGAAGAACCGTAATTATATTAGCTGCTGCCTACTGCAAAGCCTGTGCCTGGGCTGGATTTGGATTTTATGGGGCATTATACCTGGAGTCTGCTGTGATGTATTGCCAGGTAGGCTCACACAGACATTATCTCAGGTTTTTAATAACAGTGGTTCACTGAAACTCAGCTCAGGAGGGCTGGGACTGGGACCAAAAGGCTTGACAACTGCCATTTCAAACAGAAGTTCAGTTCCTGCTTGTTCCAACTGATGAAGTGTTTCAGCACAAACCACTGACTCCCTACAGCTTCAGGTCTCCAAACGTGCACCAACACAACTTGGTCAAAGCTGTGAACATTTTCACCAGTGAGTCACTTCCCACACCTCGTTGTTGATTCATGGACCATGTGCCATGGCAGACCAAAAACCTTCTCCTTGGCTGTGGAAAGAGCAGCTGCCACACACGAGCTTTTGATGGCTATAGAGGAAGAATATGATCAGGGAGGGTTATATTCTTATTTCAGGCACTAGAGCCTAAACCCTCCACAGCACTTTCTGCCTGTATTTGTATTCACTCACAACAGAGCCTGGAGGCCCAGGGAAATGGGGCTGCCATTGTGTTGCTGCTTTCATAGAGGGTGATTTTAGGTGCCTGTGAGCCTGGCGCTGCAGAAGCCTCTTGGACAGCAGCTCTTGGTTTGTCTCCCCCAGATTTGCCTGCACTCCTGCTTTCAGAAGGCCATGGTGGACTCGTGTGGCTGTGCCCAGTACGCACAGCCCTTGCCCGCTGGGGCAGAGTACTGCAACTACAAGAAGAACCCCAACTGGAGTAAGTACCCAAACACCCCCCACATCGCACGCGCCTCAGCTGCCCGCTGCCAGCCACGGCCCCCCGCAGCACCGGCCCCGCTCGGCAGGGCCCTGCCTGCACCCAGCACCACCCACACCGCTGGGAACACACACATCTGCCTTAGCTCACTTCAGACCTCACACTGCAGAGCCTAAACCTGCCTCTCCTGTTGGGGTTGACTTGTTTCTGACAGTCATCCTAATTGCTTGTCCTTTGTGCCACACCACTGAAGTGTCAGTGGAGGACTTGACTGAGTGAGGCAATTGTTCATGCCTACAGCAAGTGACAACTACTTCTCAGAGGATTTTGCAATATTTATAGGGTAAATCTTTTTATCCCCACCACGTAGGTGATGGCCACAAAGGCCACCTACACCCAGAAGCCCCACTCCAGCACAGGTATCAAAAGATCATTGCTTTTCTTCCTGGCTCTCATACACGTCCTCCCTTTTGCAGTGTACTGCTACTACAGACTGCATGAGAAGTTCGTGAAGGAGCAGCTGGGCTGCCAGCAGATCTGCAAAGACGCCTGCAGGTAAGTCCTGCCCACAACCAGGGGTAAAATGTCACGTGTATGCGGGAGTTCAAGCTCACAGCTGACAGTCTGCCTCTCTCCCCAGCTTCAAGGAGTGGGCGCTCACCACCAGCATCGCCCAGTGGCCGTCCACCGTGTCAGAGGTCAGTTCCCAGTTGCGTTCGGCACAACGAGGCATTAAATAAACCCAGAGGTTGGGTGGGAAACAGGAGCCCTGGGGTTTTCATTAGGACTTCAGTGATGCTCCTCCCAGAGGCTCAGTCTGTAGTGCCCAGGTCAGGGTTAGTCCCTCCACAACTTCACCAGTAAACTAAAACTTGGCTTGTGGGCTGGAGATCCCCTGGGGACAGCTGGTCACACACATTCAGTTCTGGCACCCAAGCTGGTCCAAGGAGGCATGCAGCATGAGCTCCCTTTCCAGGGGATTTCTACACAAGCACACACAGCTGTAACAGTATTTGCTGTCTTTTTTCCAGGACTGGATGCTTCGAGTTCTCTCTTGGGACAAAGGGCAGAAAATCAACAAGAAGCTGAACAAGTAAGTTTCCATGTATGTGTTTCCAGCTTGCACCTCAAGCTCAGATATAATCTCAGCAGCCCTAATGATGGCAATTGGGAAAAAGCTCCCTTAGAGCAGCCCAGCCCTACTGGTCCAACTGGTTATTTGCATAGCTCCTCAGTATGTTTCATGTTATTGTTTTACTAAACCCTCAGCCTGTCTCTGTTTCTTCTCTCAGGACGGACCTCGCAAACCTCATGGTGTTCTACAAAGACCTGAACGAGAGATTCATTTCAGAGAACCCTGCCAACACAGTGAGTGAGCGCAGCAGTTCCCCGCTCAGCACCAGGGGGACGCGGCTCTTCCTCCCCGGCAGGCTGGAAGCTCGGTAGCGCTCACGGCAGACCCTGGGAGCTCCAGCTTGGCACAGCCTCCCTGCTGGGACACACCGGCACCCGCAGGGGCCGGTAACCTTGTGCTCTCCTCTCTTCCAGCTCGTCATCCTTCTGTCCAACTTCGGAGGCCAGCTGGGCCTCTGGATGAGCTGCTCAGTCGTGTGCGTCATCGAGATCGTCGAGGTCTTCTTCATCGATTCGCTCTCCATCGTCATGCGGCGCCGGTGGCAGAAGGCAAAGAAGTGGTGGAACGACCGGAAAAGGGCCCGGCCGGGGAAGGCACCGCAGGCGGCTGATCTGGAGAGGCAGGGCCACGATAACCCCGTCTGCATCGACGAGGACCTGCCCACCTTCAACACTGCCCTCCGCCTGCCCCTGCCCCAGGACAGCCCCCTGCCCAGGACTCCCCCCCCCAACTACAGCACTTTGCGGCTGGAGGCTGCGTTCACCGAGCAGCTGCCCGACACGCTGGAGGTCGGGCAGCACTGACGCCGATTTATCCACCCACCCAAGTGCCAGAATAAGAGGTGGGTGCTGGACCCGCGTGTCCAGGGTGAAAGGCACACATCCAAACGAGCACTGAAGGGCTGTCTGGTCAGACCCTTGTTCAGGGATTGTACTTGCAGACAAAGCTGCTCTGAGCAGAGCTCAGACACAAAAGCCAAGGGCTCAGAGACATCAGGAACTTCAAGCAACATCAGTTCTCAAGTTAATCATTGCAGGAGATGGCTGGGGCAGGATGTGGCACTGAGCTGGGATGTCTTGCCAGACAGAGGCACACATTAGCAACCAGCTGCACACACTCTGCTGTACGTGGGCAGGATTTACTCCACAGCAGAAGACTGATGCCACGTTGAGTATTAACACTAATTGCTCTCTGCTGTGTGCCTTGACTTGTGGGTAAAACCCAGGGCTTTTGGGAATGCAGCATGACATTTGTAGGAAGGGGCATGACTGAGGGTTGGGAAGAGGACAGAATGGATAAAAGGAAAGCTCTCAAGCTGAATTTTGATTAGGAACCTGATTCCAAAGGTGGCCTGAGGAGCTCTTTATTCTGAGATGAAAAGTTAGGATAGGCATAGATGTGTTTGTAGAGCAAGTTATTACACAGCTTGAGTAGGAGAACCTAAGTCATCCCAAAAGAATCATCTGAAAAGGGCATGAAATCTAATTCAGATGCAGTAATGAACTGCATACTCTGCAAGCTTGTTTCATTCTACATTGCTCAAGCCAGCCATTAAAGGAAACCTCAGAGAGCTCATTAAGCAGCACGTGGCCTTGGCTTCCCAGAAGCCTCAAGGGGAGCTCGCTGCTCTTTTCCTGCTCAACCCCAGGGAGGAGCTTCCCTCCTGCACCCTCCTGGAGCAGGTGATCCCCAGGGAGGGGTTGGAGCCACACAGGGCTGCAGCAGCGCTGGAGCTGCCCGGAGGATCCATCTGCCCCACCAGTCCACCTTGCTCATGCCCCCTCCATTCCACAGCACCACATCACCACCCGCATTTTGCCCCCCACGCACCACACTGTGCTGCCACCACCACGCCGGTCCCTCCCCGCACCCCAGGCTGGCCCGAGGCTGCTGCCGGCACCTGCACGGTGCGGAGCGCTTGTGGGGAGAGCCCAGGCACCCACTGTGGTGGCAGCACCCTTCCCTTGCTCCCAGTCCTGCAGCTCCTGCCTGCCATCGCCATTCCCAGCTGCTTGGGGCACACGGGCCAGGGGCTGAGGCTGGGCACAGCCTGCTCTGGACCAGCTGCTTTGGGATTTTGCAGAGCAAGAGTGAGCGAGAGCGTGTGTGCAAGTGTAAGGGAGTCTCTTTTCATTCTTCTGTATAAGCTGATTTTATATAGGACAGTGAGAATCCAGAAAGGTTCTTTAATGTGCAATAAAACATATTTTAACTGGATTATTTAAATAGCTGATAAACTGGAAAAAAAATAAAGATATATTTTTGAATAACTGCTTTTGGGGTTTGGTTTGTTTGTGGTTTTTTGTTTTGTTTTTAAATCAGCAGTATGCAGGCATCCCAAGAGATTGCAGGACTTGCTTGTGCAAACAGACCTGCCCCATTTGAAGCAGCAAAGCAAACCTGGAGAAAAGCACCAGAGCAGCCTACACGAGGTGTGTGCACACTGGGGCCACCTCCCCCCAGCATTACAGGTGTGAGCTGTCACAACTGCAGTGGTGGTGGAAATAAAGCTTCCAGCCCGTACAATCCCATGATTCAGCTCTAGCTGATGCCTCACAATAAGCTCCTTCTGTTCCAGGTTGTTGCTTCTTTACAGAGGAGCTGGGCTGGCTCAGTCACACCTGACTAAGACACAGAGAGTTGCTGGGGTCAATTTTGACTCCAAGTCTTACACAGCACAACCTCCTGCAAACATTGGGAGGGGGAAAAAACACCCCCCTGGGAAAAAGCAAGTGAACATTGCAAAGTGGGACACAGCACAGCTCCTGTTCCTCATCCATACCTGTGTGGGCAGCAGCAGTCACAGCTCTCCCCAGGGACTGACGGGTTTGCTCACCACGCTTGTGGGCAGCGCCAAGGCAGGGCTGGAGGGTCTCAGCTCACAGATGGGACAGGACCTTCCCCACACAGGGACTCCTCTTCCTCTCAGGCTGCCCAGGTGACTCTACCCCCTCCCAGCAGCCCTCCAGCACTGGGAGCTGGGTTAAATCAGCAGATGCTAATCATGCAATCAGCCCCTGGAAGGGAAGGAAACCCCCACAGCTGCTGCCCAGAGCATCGCCTGGCACCTGGGTCCCAGGGCTGGGGAGGGGGCCAGCAGCCAGCACAGCTTGGGATGGGTCAGGGGGACACAGCCCTGGCAGGAAGCTGTGTCCCCAATGTTTGGTGGTGGCCATGCTGCCCATCAGGGTGGCAGCCAGCAGCTGTGTCAGGGATCCACCATTCCTCAGGCTGGTTCCCAGCTGGTTCTCTGGGGTCCCTGGGAATTCACAGCCCAGACAGACCTTTGCAGGGACACGCTAGGGCAAAGCCAGACCTCGGTGAGAGTTGTAAAGCAGATGACACTTCAACCAGTGGTCATTTCAGAAGCCTTGTATTCTTACAGGCTTCCCAGAGCAAAACAAAAGCCTTTTGAAATAAACTAAGTGGTGCCAATCCTGCAAGAAAGCAGATGTACTGACGGGTCAAATTTTACACCAAATCACTGCACTTCTAATAAGGGAAAATGTCATCTGATGGAGAACAAAGCTGCTGCAGCGCAGTGTTCCCCTGCAGGGTGAGGTCCCTGGTCGATAACCAGGACACGTGTCCTGCCAGATGCTCTTTGGCGTGAACAGTCACCTTAAGCTCTTCCAGGTTTTCTGTAGGTGCTCTTTGCCTTTAGTTCTCGGGGCGCAGCACCCTTTCTCCTGGTGTGAATAATCCTCAGGAGGCAGAAAGCCGCGGAAATGGGTTGCTTCATCGTGAATTAAATACTGAACCTGCTAAACTCCTGAGTCATCTTAAACACAGAAAACTACCGGGGACGGTACGAGGAGCAGGTCTGACACACGTCAAACATCGTAAACTCAGAGCGCTGGAGAGACCCAGCTTGGTGTTTATGGGAACAGCAGGCAGTGGAAGCTGTGGTTTGGTGATATCCCCTCCTCTGCTGCGGCCGCTGCTCCGAGGGTGAGGTGGGACCACCACGCTCTTCCCAGGGGGACAGTGTTCCCAGGGGACTCATGGCGGTGGTGGGAGCCCGGCCAGCCCTGGGAGGGTCGGGGACAGGCGGCCCATTGCTCACCAGCACCACACGGCTGCAGGGAGCGGCTGTGGTACCTGAGGAGATTGAGATGAGATGTGAGGAAGAAATTCTTTGCTGTGAGGGTGGTGAGACCCTGGCCCAGGTTGCCCAGAGAAGCTGTGGCTGCTCCTCCCTGGAAGTGTTCTCGGCCAGGTTGGATGAGGCTTTGAGCAACCTGGTCTAGTGGAAGGTGTCCCTGCTGCTGGCAGGGGGGTTGGGACTGGATGAGCTTTAAGGTCCCTCCCACCCAGACCAGTCTGGGATTCCGGGATTCTATGAATACTCAGTGAAGGTGCAGGCAGCATCGCGGGGACAGCGCTGCCTCACTGGGACCAAGGGTGGGATGGGGAGAGGCATGAAACAAACCCGGCGTTGGCAGGTGCTGGTGACTCCCAGAGAAGGCTGCCTCACGCCGGGATGGCCCTTGGGAGCAGAGGGGACCCAGCGGGTGAACCTCGCGCAGCTCTTCCACAGCTCCCAGCAGCTGCCAAAGGGGAGAAAGTTGCTGGTGATGGAGGAGCTGCCAGGGGAGTGGCTGAGGACAATCCAGTGGCACAGAGAAGGTTTGCCAGATGGCAGGAATCTGCCGGCGCCTCTCCCAGCAAGTGATGCCCAGATAGAAACGGGGTCTCGAAGCACACGGAGCCTGCCAGCCCCTCTCCATCCTGCTGCCGAACAGACACCCCGGCACACCACATCACCGAGTCTGCTGGCCGTGCCAGGACAAGCCTTGTCTTACTTCACACAGTTGCTCCATAACGGCTTTCAGGGGCATGGACCAAATCTGGGTTTATTCAGCAAAATATTCCTAACCCAAATGGCTCCAGCTTTTGCTGAAGGGGGCCTGACTCCTGTCATTGTGTCCTGACCTACCCCTGCAAGGAGCATCTCAGAGCCCACGTGAGCTCTCGTCCTGCCACGGGGAGTTTGGAGGTTGGTTTGTCAGAGCCGTGGTGGCAACACAGAGCAAGCACCAGTCCACTGCCAGCCTCGCCCACTGGTGGCTTTCCCAGTGCTCCCAGCTCCTGTGACACAAGGTGCAAACATCTGCCCTGAAAACCATGGAGAGAGGGCAGGGACCAACCCCAGCCGCAGTACCGAGATCTGCTGCTTTAGTACTTCTGAGAGTCAAAACTGCTGGGCAAAGGCTTTTCCCGGGTGGAAAACAAGACTCTGCCCTGACTGTGGCTGTTTCACTGCTCGGCATGACCAGCCAGCACAGCAGTGACTCAAGCAGAGGACAGCCAAATGTGGGGAGGATGCGTGGTGTCCCTGACAGACAGAATTTCACCTGCTAATCCAGAGAAACATGGGAGCATCCAGCCTCCCAGTCAGCCAGGATGAAAATCTTGCCCAGGATGTGACAATGAACAATAAATCACAGATTCCTTGGAAAACACATCTGAGACGTGGCCAGGCCCCCTCCCCATCCCAGCTGGCCCAGCCTGGAGCGGGGACTCAGCCCCCTAGAGCAGAGGGATGGCCGCTCCCAGCCAGGCAGCACCGATGGGGTTAAAGGCTGCCTGGTCCCCTGCCTGGGTGAGATTGCAGTGGGCCACAAACAGGTTTGGGAGTTAAAAGCCTCATTAATGTAAATAGGGCTGGGAGAGGCATCTCCAGACTTGCCGATGGAAAACCCTTGGAGGCTCGGAGCCCCCACTTGTGCCCTGGAAAAGGCCCAGCTCTGGGAGGCTGCGGGTTGTGGATGTTTTAATTTCACTGTCACCTTCAGGGCAGGGTGATCCAGCTGCATAACTATCAAAATTCCAGACTGGTGGGGTTGGAAGGGACCTCAGGAGATCATCCAGTCCAACCCCCTCCAGCCGGCTGCAATTCCCCACGCCAGGCGCCAGGTCTGAGCCAACCCCGCAGCCCGACCCGCGCCCGGAGCTTTGCGGGAGCGTTTCCACGCAGCCTCAGCCCGGGACCGCTGCCGGCAGCCGGAGCATCCCGAGCACAGGCCGGGGCCGGAGCGGTTTCAAAGCCTGACTCAGAGGTTAAGCTGCGATTGTGGCAGCTGCCCCGTGCCGTGACGCGGCTCCGGCACTAATCCCTACACCGGCATCTCCCTGTGAACAGGACGGACCGGGAGGTGCGGAGTCACCGCCAGCTCCTCACGCCTCCGCCGGCGCGTGCGGTAACGCCGGCAGCGGGGCCGGGCGGGCGGTGCCGGTCACAGCTGATGAACCCGGGGAAGAGTGAGAGTCGGGGCTGAGCGTGGCGGGTGCCTGAGGAGAAAGAGAGGAGAAACCCCCGGCCAGGTCGAGCAACCCCATCCAGGAGCCCGGACCTCTCTCCTGTGCAGGGAGGTGAAGAGGCTGCTGCTCGGCTGACGGCGGTGCTGGGCGGTGCTGGGCACTGCTGGGCACTGCTGGGCACTGCTGGTCCGGGCTCCCCCGCTGCTCACTGATTCCTCCCTGCACTTGCCGGCCCGTGGCCACGAGGTTGCTCCCACAGTGAGCGTTGACCCGCGGCTCTCGGCACTGCACGCACAGGGCACTCGGCACTTGCTGAGGCAACAGCGCAATTACCCAACCGCATCCCTGCTGAACGGCTTTTCTCTCGGCAGTGGCGCTTTCTGGCAGCACGGGCACCCTGATCCCTTGGAGGTTTTATGAAATCTCTTTCTCCATCTGTCCCCCTTCTTCCCAAAAGCCTAGGCTCTTCTCCCGCATCCCACTCATCCCACTTTTTTTGGTTGGAAAAGACCTTTGAGATCATCGAGTCCAACCGTTCCTGTCCACTGCTGAACCAGATCTCTGAGCACCTGGTCTGCCCATCCTTTAAATCCCTCCAGGGATGGGGACACAGCCTCCTCCCTAGGGAGCCCGTTCCAGTGCCTGAGAACCCTTTCAGGGAAAAAATTCTTCCTCACATCCAGTCTCAACTGCCCTGGCCACAACTGGAGCCCATTTCCTCTTGTCCTGTCCCTTGGTCCTTGGTTGAACAGACCCACCCCCACCTCTCTCCACCCTCCTTGCAGGGACTTGGACAGAGCCAGAAGGTCTCCCCTCAGCCTCCTTTTCTCCAGGCTCAACACCCCCAGTTCCCTCAGCCGGGAACTCAGCACACTTGTGCTCCAGACCCTTCCCCAGCTCCGCTGCCCTTCTCTGGACACGCTCCAGCACCTCCATGTCCTTCTTGGAGTGTGGGGCCCACTCATCCCACTCATCCCTGTCCAGATCAGTGGGGCCTCAGGACATCCCAGCCCCAGGGAGCTGGGGGTGGCATTGGGGTGGCATTGGGGTGGCATTGGGGTGGCGGTGGGGGTGGTGGGGCCGTGGGCAGTGGCTCCCCTGGCTGTCCCTGTGGCACAGGACGGAATGCCGCATGGCGGGTTCCTGCAGCCGTCCACGCTGCACCACGGCTCTTCCCTTCGGCCCTGGCAAGAGCAGCCGCGGGCTCGGGGTGCTGACCCGGCAGCCGTGCCTGCTCCCCGGCCCGGTTGCAACACAACCCGAGGTATCAACAGGGAAACGCACCCGCCCTCGGGGCCGCGGACAGCGTGTTCTGAGGCTTTGTCCTCTTGTATCATCGCCCGTGTGCTGGCACTTTCCTGTAAATCTCCTGCACCACCTTGTCTCTCCCAGACTGACACTCCTGCCTCAGTTTCCCTCCAGAAGGAGCTGGGTGGGAGCTGCACCTTCCTGGAGGTCTGAGCCTCCCCTCACTGCTGGGTGTGTGGGCAGCTGCCACGTTCCAGCACTTTCCATGCCCCGCACAGCACTTTCACCGGCAGCATTCCCAAAGGGGCAGGACACAAAGCACGGGAGGGGACACTCGCCAGTGAAGCCTCTGTTGGGCCCAGTGACATGGAGCAGTGTCATCCCTGTCCTGCCGAGAGCCGGACACACGGCGTCCTGCCCACCGAGAGCAAACCTCGGGGCAGCCGAGCAGGCTCAGCACCGTCCCGCATGCAGGTTCGGGGTCACGTCTGGCTCCTTCCACTCGTGCACTTTGTTCAAGTACGTTTCTAGAGATGGGAAAACCTGTGTGTTCACCAGCTTCATTCACCTGGGATTTGAGATGTGTTGCAGCCACGGTGGAGGTGCAATCACAGGGAGTGGGCTGAGTGCAGGTGCCGGCCGGAGCGCCGGTGATTCACACTGTTTCCCCAACGCCGTGGGCTCTGTCCCTTCCTCCCTCCTGTTTTAAGACCTTCTCGCCCAAGTTTACATAACGAATCCTGACAGGTACAGGCTGTTCCCCTGTAACCACAAAGCGTAATCACCCCTCGCTCTTGTTCTTGTTGTAAAAACTCATCAGTCGCAAAATATTTCACATTTCCCCCAGAACATGGGAAAGTACCATAAAGAACCGGCCCACAGGGATCTTTGCTGAGCTCCGTCCCAGCCGGTGCCACGCTGGCACTGCCTGGCCTGTGCCGGGGCCGCGTGGCATCGCCGGGGCCTGAGCCCACCCGCAGCTACCGCAGCGTTAGTCGCTGCACTCGTGGCAGGACGGTTATCTCTTCCAGTCAACTTCCTTGGCAGAAAAGGCAAATGAGCACAACTAATTCCCTGTCACACCAATTAGTGATGGAGTGGGTCTGGGGACACCACTGGTGACAAATCCCCCGCCACACGCCCATGACAGGAGCCCACTTGGGTTCCCCTGTACAGAGGACGCAGCCGCAGTGGGATGAGCCGAGATTCGGTTCTCGGTGTCATGGAGGCTCAGGCTGATGGGAGCTGTGCTGAGCGGGGCTTTGCCCCATCCCTCCCATTCTGAGCCAGCAGCCGGGCTGGCAGGGTTGCCCAGAGCCCCGGCACAGCCCCAGCCCCAGCCCCACTCCCGCCAGCCCCCAGCCAGGCCACGGCCACCGGCTGACCGCACTGTGCCAGGCGTGCCGGAGCGGGCCGGGGGGGACCTTCCCTCCCCTCTTCCACTGCTTGTAAAACAAAACCAGTCTGGATTTTACTGCCTGATCTTTGTAACACAAACAGAGGTCAGTTAGGAAGGGTTTATACGCAGCGGTTACCAGTGTAGGTTGGCTGCTGAGATGCTCTCTATCATTCGCCAGGGATTTTACTGGTCACAACTAAATTACTCAGTGTTGTTTAGTGACAGCGTGTCTCTGTAAGTGCACCCGATAAACCGAGCAATTAAAGTGCTGCCTGAGCCTGTTTGCACCCTGCGTGGCAGCGGGTGATGCCCGGCTTCCCTCAGCAGAGCCAGAGCAGCCGCCCCGCTGCCGGGTGAGGGACAGCGATGGGGACCGGCGTGCTCTTGCCTTGCCAAAGGGCTGCCAGCAAACCCAGAGCTGTCCAACTGGAAGCCAGGCTGCAGGCATGACTGGTATTTAGCACACAGACCTCACAGCTCCTGCTCAATGGCAGCCTAATTAGCAGGTGCACGTACACTGGTGGTGCCCATCACCGCCATGGGCAGGGCTGCCACGCCGAGGAGAGGCCAGGCAGGCAATGGGCCCCAGGACAGCAAAGCCATGGCACCGCTCCTGATTCTGGAGCCCAAAGAGCCTTTCCAAACCCTGATGAAATACACGAGCACTGAGGAGTGACCTTGGGTCTGACAGCTGCCACCATGGCTGTGCCAGGCTGGGACCCCCACCAGAACCTCCCCCCCCACCCTGGCAAAGGCCGTAACTCAGCCCAGAGCACCGCAGATTCACACACAACCATCTATGAACGAGTCAGGTGTTTTTTCCCAGTGACCTGAACTCAGTCCTACCAACAGGGCTGGAATTTTGGGGCGATCTCCTCCCTGCAGAGCTCTTTGTGGGTCTCTGTGTTGGGCTCCAGCACAAGCACCCGATCTTTGTCTTTCCATACAGGCTTAAATACCAGCCCACAAACGTTTTCCACCTTCTTTGTATCCACTCCAGTCACCACGAAAATATCTTCATTTTCCCAGATAAATTTACGACCAGTTGGTATTTTCGAAACACCAGAGCTGAGATGATGGTGCCGTTTCCTGGGCTGATTTCCCCCTGCCCAGCTGTATTTAGCTGCTGTCAGCGAGGCATCACACCAGCACAGCACCCGCCTCGGAACACAGCGCCCGGGGCGGAAGAGCTTTCCGCGGTGTTTTTCAGCTGTATTTTTAACAGGAGGGTTTTGCTTATGAAATAAACTTTCTCATGGAGCAAATGAGAGAGACAACACAAAGTCAAGCGGAATTCAAGGTCACTTGGTGTCCCTGCCTTCAGAGCTGATGGTTCAAACCGCTGAACACGGGTTCTGCTCTATTTTCAGCCTTAGAGCTGCCAGTGCTGGTAACAGACATTGTTCTCCGGGGGAAAAAGCAGCAATAGGAGGGCAATTATTTTGACAGGACAGAGGTTAGGAACTGGGTAAGTCCTGGTACTCGTCACCAAACCTGTTTGTTCCAGCTTCACTTGGAAATGCTGTTTAAACACAATCCCACATTCCACTTCTGACATGTTAGGAGGTACACTTGTGCCATTTAAAAATAAAACTCCCTTTTGTTCCCAGACAGTGGAACACGGGGACACTTGGGAAAGTCTGACCAAGTCCTGATTGAACAAGAACCTGCGATTGCTCCTCGCAAGAGGCAGTCGTTACCTTGTACAATGCTCTGCTGCTCCGCAGTGATTTATGGTTCTGAGGAGGTTTACACACATTTACTGTGCTGTTGTGAGGAGTTATCGTCTCCCAGAGTGGCTGGAGATGCTCAGGGTTTTACCTCTAACCCGTGTCTGTACAGTGTGCTGGGTTCAGGGATCCCACCCACGCCATGCAGAAAATCAATGGGAGGGCATGTGTCCCTCCTGAGGGATCCGTGATGTGACAGGATTCAGAGTGCCAGACGTGTAAGACTGAGATTAAGTCATAAAATGCAGGAGCACACGCTAACCACCGTGAAAATCGCCAACAACCGGGCTACGAGGGCAGCCGGCCCCGGCCGAGCCACTGGCGTCCCACCCTCGGGAGCAAATAGAACAGCTGCTGGGTCTCCTCGTTTCGTTGTCATTTTATGGCAGCAGAGCTCGTTTCTCCTGGCAGGAGACCGTCACCCGTCACCCGTCAGCCTCAGCCTGGCGGTGCCACCCAGCAGAGTTCTGCCCCTTCGAGTTAAGCATCAACATCTGCTGCAGCCCACGCTCGAGACGTGGGGTGTACAAAACACTGCCGGGGAAGCGTGCCCAGCAGCGGGCTTGATAGTAAACACAGCTGCTCAGGGAGGCTTTTTTAGGGAAAAAAAAAAAAATCTTATATTTCTTTTAAAAAATAGATTAGAAGATATTTTTTAAAATATTATAAAATCTTCTATAAACAGGATTATAAAACTGTTTCAAAAATCCACCTGCAGTGCTTTCACCTGGGTCAGAGGCTGGTTGCAGGTGATGGCTGGCACAAGGGCAGCAAGGTGATGTCCTGGCATCTGGGACATTTCAAACAGGACTGAGAAATGAGACATTCATTGCTGTGACACAGGGGTCAGGGCACTGACCCCGAGGCCTGGTCCTGCTGTGAAATTCTCCAGCATCTTCCAAACCACTGCCCGCGCGTCCCAGCTGTGACAGCTTCCCCAGAGCAGCTGTGGCTGCTCCTCCCTGGAAGTGTTCTCGGCCAGGTTGGATGAGGCTTTGAGCAACCTGGTCTAGTGGAAGGTGTCCCTGCTGCTGGCAGGGGGGTTGGGACTGGGTGAGCTTTAAGGTCCCTTCCAGCCCAAAGCCGTCTGTGACTCCATGACTCTACAACCCCATGTCTGCCATTATAATGGGACTTTTTCATCTTTTTTGGAAAAAAAAAAAAGACAGGTGCTCATCTCTCTGCAGTGGGATGGAGACACAACTCCCTCAGCATCTTGGGGAGCAGGAGCTGGCAGCAGCACGGGAGGATTTGTACCCTGTGGGCTTTGTAGGACCAGGGTGGGAGCAGCAGAAGCAGCTGCAATTCCTGGGTAGGGGTCTCAGGAGAAAATAAATTGGCAGTGGGAGAAAAATAAGGCAAAATTTCCTGGACAAGCCACGACTCCACCGGGAGCGATTCCAGCTGCAGGGAAGGAGGTTTTAGATTTTTTTTTAGGGGCGGGATGGGGCGGGACCGGGGGCGGGGGAGGTGACGGGGCCGGTCCCGCTCTCGGCGGGGAGCGCAGCCGGAGCCACACGGGCAGCAGGTACCGGGGAACCGGGGGTGGTCGTGGGGGATCCCGGGGAGGGCGAGTGGGGTCGGGACTGGCCGATCCCTTCGGCCCCGAGATGCAGCCGGAGGATGCCCGCGGGCATCTCGGGGCCGATGCGACCGGCTTGGTGGGGGCAGGACCTGCCTGGATCCGATAAAATATCAGTATTTAAATATTACATTTCCTCCCCACACACCTCTTGCAGTGGAGGGTGCGATTTTAAAGCATAATAATCTTTACAGAGGGAGAAAAAGAAGGGGTGTCCCCTCTTGAGCTTTTTTTGAGGGGTGGGGAGTGGATTGAAAAACTGTACGTACAGAAAAGTTTGATTTGGTCCCGGTTTGTGCCCTGATACAGGCGTGGAGGCATCTGAGCTTTGCTTCTGCAACAACAGCGCAGGGTTTGTGCCAGGCAGATGTTCTGGGTGGGCACAGCCTGCAGGCAGGTGTAGTCGTTCGGTTTACACAGGGGTTTTTTAAATCACCTTGATAAAATGTGAGGAAGCAAACTGCAGATTTCAGAATATTTCACTGTCCTTTTCCTTTGTTGGGGGAAATGTGCCATCACCCCAGGCTGCTGCCTCTCGGCTGAGGATGCTCCTTCTGTGGGACACCAACCTCACCTGCAGTCAGGGAGGGGGTTGCTGGAGGGGGGTTTAATCCTCTTACATCCCAGGATTCACGGTGTTCATTGCACAAGCAGCAGCGTTAACTCTCAACAATGTGACCTTAATGGCACGTGAGGAGTAAAGCTTGTCATCGTCCCAGGAGAGGGACATCCTGGGGAACGCAGGGTGAGGCAGGCAGGGGAAGAAGGGCTGGAGCGTCTGAGGGAGTCAGCCCAATGCTGTCTGAAGTCCAGACTGTAAACACTCCTCAGTGCTGTACGCGTGCCCGTCGGGATTACAGACCCGGAGGCGCCCGCGTGATCGGGGCGGCCGTGGGTGTCGGAGCCGGCGGCTGCGTGTCACGGCCACTCGCTCTTCACACCCAACACACAGCAAAGCAGCTGCTGGGCACTGTCACCCTGGGCTCAGGAAGGGTTTTCATTGCTCACCAACACGTTACTGCTCTGCTTTTTCAACTGCCAACCTGTAAAGTGGTAATAAACCCTTTTCCTCCAACCTGCGACAATACCACTAGATAGCACAAACATCTGCTCCAGGAGAACAAGGCTTTTCATCAGGCTCTGGAGGAGGTGGCAGATGAGCAGCCAGTGACCAAAGAGGAATGACTGTAGTGTGTCCCAGTACAGAATCATCACAGTGTCAGACCCGCTGGTGCTGGAGTGGTTTTGCAGCCGAGGTGCCACCCTGGAGCTGCCAGCACCATGCTGGGTTTTGCTCGTGTCTTTCTTTCCTTTAAGTGGCAATTGTCCTGGGAGAACCCCAGAGGAGACTGAGCACAGTCAACACAGGCATTTCGTAACGTGGGAGTCTGATCTCACCCCTAAGGTGGAGGAGTTTCACCCAGGGTGATGCTGGGATGGTGCAGGGCTGGACTGGCAGCTGCTGGGGGAAGGTGAGGACACTCCTTGGCAGCACAAACCATGTTAGAACTGAGCACAGGATGGCTTTTAGGGTGGCTTCGGTCATCACAGGGATGCAGGTACTGCCAGGAGAAGGGCATGCGGCACCCTGTGCACCACAGAGCTCTCGTGGCCCCAGGGTTGTTTCAGGTGACACTGGTGAGCTGACAAGGGACAGCCCAGGCAGCGGGGAGGTGGTGAGGGAAGCAGCGGTGGTTCCTGCAAAGGAGACAAAGTCAGTTCTTACCAGATGTCAGGGACCGGTGCTGCAAACAGAGCTGTGTGACAATAAAAATGCCGAGGAGTAGGGGAGCCCAGGAGGTGCCTGTCCCCCTTCCTGACTGGGGCCTTGGAACTGGAGCAGCCAAACAAGAAATAAAACCAGTGAGTGGCAGCTGGGAGCTGCCAAACATCCGGACCCTCCAGCTTCACACGCTGTGAATAACGGGGGATTTGAGGGCGGCAGGGACAGATTCCTGTGACAGACTGTCCCTTGTGCCACGTGCCAGCAGGAGCCAGGCTGCGTGTCCAACAAGGAGGAGGCATCTTCTGAGTTCCCAGCCCTGATCTCCTCCCGGCTTCTGTCCCACTGCAGCCCCTGCTCCCTTGCTCTGGAGGGGATTTTGGGAAGGGGTGACAGTTACCTGTGTGCTGATGGAACATGGGTCTTGTCACCCCTCATTTGTCACCCATCTCCTCCAGGTACAGCCTGCTGATGGGGTAGAACAAGACAGGCTCCAGGCTGGCACCAGAACCGTACCCACGCCGAAGCCAGCACTGAGCCTCTGTGCCCGGGCAAGGAGTCCCCGTGACAGGGGCTGTAGTGTCCCATCGGGCAAGGCTCCGTGACAGCGTGGCCTTCAGCAGCGGGAAGGAAACAAGCTGTCTGCTCAGAAACATTCTGGAAATAAAGGTAGGAAGAAAACTATTAAAATGAGAAAAAGATTGAAAAAATGTCATCCGAGTACAGTCAAGTGCAGCTTTTGCTCAGTGCCCTCCCTCTTCTCAAGTGACCTGTTCAAAATCACAGCTTCTGCCTAAAGGAAGAGTGAACCTGGGTCTTCTGCTCCGCTGCCATGTTAAGGTGTCCCCTGAAAAACCTGAGACCACCTGCTTGGCTGTAGTGCCAGCACACCTTTGTTACCCTGCTTTATTGATTTTGGGATCTATGTGTTTTCACGGCAGGGTGGGGATGCTGCAGCCGTCCTGTGTGAGGACCCGCCGCCGAGGGAGCACAGTTTGTCGCACAGGGCTTCTTATTTCTTTTTATATTGCTTCCTGAGGCTGAATTTTAGCTTCTTTTTTCCTGATGGCAGTGTTGAGACAGGTATTTACGGTTTCAGGAGCACACGCTGATGAGCAACCCACAAAGCCCCGTGCGACCGACCGTGCTCCGTGGGCAGCAGGTCCCGGCAGGAGCCCGCGCGCCGTGTCTGGCCGGCGCGGTCAGTGAGCAGCAGCCCGCGGCCGCGGGGCAGGCGGCCGGTCTGGTCCAGCCGCGCTGGAGTTTGCCCAGCAGTGTAGGTGTGTTTTAAATTTTAATCTAATCTCAATCTTTTATTGGATTTCTTAAAAGGCGGAAAATATTTACTAGTTTGCCTTGCTCATCTCTCGGGATTTAAATGTCTTTTGGCGACACGGCTTTATAAAGCAGAGACCAACCCCGAGGCTGTGCCTTGAGCTGGGCTTGTGTTCCCACCCGGCAGCAGACGGCTGCGGCAGGACGGCCGCGTGTTTCACCTCTTCCCCTGAGCCGTGGGCAGCTGGGCACAGGCTGAGGTCGGTGCTCCCCGTTTCGTTCTCGTCCTGCCCCAAAGCCAGCGAGCAGCTGATGCACCGCGAGCTCCCCCTGTGAACAAACCCTTCTCACAGCGGTGGGTGGGAACGAGCCCATGGGGGATGAGCCAACGATGCACGGGTGGGATCCAGGGGGTCCACGTCCCGGGACACACGTTCCTTAGAGAACAAAACCCTCTCACGCGAGGGCAGAGCCTGTCCTCAAATCCTGGAGGGAGCAGCCGGAGCTTCTGCTTTCCAAAGCTCTCTCCCATCAAGACCCCATGGTTTTGGGCCATGGCTAACAGCACGTGTAACAGGGTGTGCAGTGAACATCAGCGTTTCTCTTTGCATCATGGAGTGAGTCATCATCAAATCTATTGGTTTTATACTTTTCTCAAACTCTGTATACACTACTCAGGAGATTCTGCAGATCTGGCCAATAAATCAATGAACCAGGGTCACCTTTTCTTTTTTTAAAAAAGCACAAAGGACACAGCTGCTCCCGCTCCCCAAGAGGCCTGAGTGTGCCCTCAGCTTCCTTTTGCACATTTGATATTCCATCTACAAATAACTTGGTGTTAATCTAGCTCCTGCATTGCTGAGTACTGCTCATCATTGAAATATCGGTGTATTATCTTTCTCCTAGGATGATGAGTTATACGCAGCATTAACCTTTAATTCTGTTCTCCTACTGTTTAAATCTGAAAAATGTTCTAAGCAGCTGACTCAGGTTTGTTTTGAAATCCTGCCTCAGGATATTAAGATTTAGTAACACAAATTCTCACCTTAAAATAGCAGCACAAAATGTTCCATTTGCTCCCATTATGAATGTAAAATATGCAGCATCCCTCACCTGAGCAGGGGAAGCATACCGATAGTATCTGAAAGACAAAGGAATTTGGTGGAAAAAAACAATCCGTTGTCCTTCCTCTGGCGGGCAGCAGGGCTGGACAGCATTCCCGCTCCTGGGAAAGGTGCTGCTGGTTCCAGGTCCCCTTCTCCTGCCCCCTCCCACAGCCTGGTGCACTGCCAGACTCTTTACTTTTAAGAAAAGCTGCCCTAAGCCCCGTGTTAGCTCCAACACCAGCCCCCGTGATCCCGAACCCTACCTGGAGCCGGCTCAGGCGTGTGCTGCTTGGTCCATCTAGTGTCGGCAGAGCTCTCAGAAGACGTTCTGGACTTACCTGTTTGTTTGCACACCAAACACCCACTTCCTAAAAAGTGACCTGGTTGGTTATTGCAACACCTGGAGATGTGTTACCGGGGGCTGGTACTCGGTAAGTCACCGCAGGCACAGCCACGTCCGGCAGCTCCAAGTCACTGAGCTCCCATGTGGCCAGAAGGGACCCCAGAAGGGACGTGACAAAAACATTCACCCCTTTGGGAGCTGCAAAGCACAAACCTCCCCTTGTGCCCTGCCAGGAGGTGAGGGGCTCAGTGCCATCTCGCTGTCACGGCGTGACCCTGCAGAACATCTGCTCCGAGTTTCTCCCGGGTTGTCACACCACGGTCGTGTTGTCACGCACCCACTCCAGTTCCGCTTTGCTGGCAACACCAGCACCCTTGGCGTAGTACAAACCTTGTCTCTCAACACAGCTGGTTTATGTCTTTTCTCCCACTTGCAGGCGGCAGCATGAACCTGAAGAAGTATTTCGTTCGGGCGCTGCACCGCCTGCAGAAGGGCCCCGGCTACACCTACAAGGAGCTGCTGGTCTGGTACTGTGACAACACCAACACCCACGGCCCGAAGCGCATCATCAAAGAGGGGCCAAAGAAGAAATTCATCTGGTTCTTCCTGACGCTGCTCTTTGCATCTCTGGTCTTCTGGCAGTGGGGTATCCTCATCAACACCTACCTCTCCTATAACGTCACGTCATCGCTCTCTATTGGCTTTAAGACCATGAAGTTCCCAGCAGTCACAGTCTGCAACGCCAACCCTTTCAAGTAAGTTTCTCTTTGGCTAATTTGCCCAGTTGTGCATTAACACCCTCAGCTGTATGACCAGTGTGAAGGACTGTGGATCCCATCCTCCCTCAGACCCCACCTTAGGAGCATCAGTGGAAACGATCCCTTGACTCACCAAGTGGCACTAAAACCCAAAGAACAAAGCAAAGGTGAGCGGCTCCAGCCCAAGCCAGGGTTCGTGTTTGCCTGGGTTTCCTTACTGTGCCAGTTAATCTCATGATGGTTATTACCTCCCTGCTGACTTTCCCTGGCTCAGGGAAAACTCAGAGTTCAAGTCACTTGTCACAACCAAAATCTGTTTCTTGATCTGTCCCCACAATCCTTTCTTTCTCCTTCCTCTCTGTGAACGCTCCCCTTATTGCTTACCCTGCAGCCACGAAGCGCTGGAGTAACAGCACTCAGCTGGGAGCTGCGGGGAGATAACTCAGTTGTCACTGCAAAGCAGTGACTGATTTTTGTTGGGGTTGCTCTATGTTCATACCCACGCCACAGCACAGCCCAAGGCAGGATGCTCTCAACTGGCACACAGGAATTTGGGGTTTTTTTCCCTCTGCATCCTACAGAGGTTTTGTGCAAACTAGAGTGAATTAGTGAAGCAGGAGTGGTCTGGGTCTGTGCTGGCAGAACCCTGCTCCCCACCACAGCTCTCCCAGTTATCCTCCCACTGGTTTCTGCCCGGTTGCAGCTGCTGGGATGCCCGTGTCGGAGCTGGCCGTGCTCTGCGCCGGGGCTCCTGCCGTTCTCCGGTAATTGGGCAGTGACTCGAGGTCCTTGGGAAGGTCCAAGCCAGCGGAGCAGCAGCAGCAGGTCCCCACCGCCTTGACACGTGTGCTGACTGGGCTTTGTCCTGCAGATACTCCGAGGTGAAGCATCTGCTGAAAGAACTGGACAGGCTCATCGAAGCAGCTCTGGAGAGGATCCTGCAGCCCACGCAGGGGAACAGCAGCGAGAGCAGCTCCCCACCCCTCGACCTGCGCCTCTGGCACCAGATACCCCTGGTCCTCATCGACGAGCATGACAAAGACAACCCCATCATCCTGGACATCTTTGACAGCAACCTGGACATCTTTGCTGGGGGCAACCAAACATATGAGGGAAATCAAACCTCTGTGGGCAACATAACTGCTGTGGACAACCAAACATCTGAGGTCAATCAAACCTCTGTGGGCAACGAAACTGCTGTGGACAACCAAACATCCGTGGGCAACGCAACGGCTGCTCCGCCTGCCCCAGCCAACGCGACGTCGGAAGAAAAGAAGTACAAGCTGGCGGTGAAGCTGGTGAGAGGGGTCCCACTGGAGGCAGCCGGGAGGGAGGAGGGACAGGCGGCGCTCGGCACGGCTTGGAGTGTCTCTGCCCCACCAGCTGCCCATGGTCCCTCTGCCTTGGGGTTCTGGTCCAGCTGTGCCAGGGCTGGGTGCTGGGCACATGAAGCCCACGGGCAGTTTGCAAGTTATGGCATGGTATTTCAGTGCCACAGAGCTGTTAGCTTGGTTCTGGGGGGAAGGCAGCACAGATATTTTAAGATTTTTTAACATTTCAGAGGAGGCTCTGATTGCCTGCAGTAGGATCATACCCTAAATACCCTTCCCTAAAGGAGAGGACACCCAGCAAAGAGCCCCGATGAACTTTAGGTAGCTGCATAACATCAGTAAGGTCAGCAGGCTCCTCAAAGAACAGGGACTGTCAGTGCATAGTGCCTGGCGCTGCTCCGGAGTGGATCCTGCCAGCAGGTCCATCAGCCTCTGGCGAGAGGGATACTGGAAGCACTGGGTGACACTGGGCAGTGAATGTGCCGCGCTGGTCAGTGGACAGTGCTGCTCCTGCTCTGCGGTCACCCCACGCAGCCCTGCTGTGAGCTGAGCCAGGGCAGAGGTGCCCACGCAGGGTCCTGGCCACCATCACCTCTTCCTTGGGTCTGGCACCCAAAATGCTGGGTGGGGGGAGGCTCCCCGGGGAGGGAGGGACCCGGGGGTGAGCACGGGCGGACGCACCAGCCGGCTCGCAGCTCCCGTCCGGCCGTACCCGCTCCCCTGCCCCGGCGCAGTGGGCAGGGCTGGCACCAGCGGGGGGGTTCGTGCCATCCCCTCCCGTGTCCTCCACGGGACGGGGTCACACCTGCCTGCTGTGTGTCCCCAGTGCAGCCATCAGGGCTCCGACAACTGCACCTACCGGAACTTCACCAGCGCGGCGCAGGCGGTGACCGAGTGGTACATCCTGCAGTCCACCAGCATCCTCTCCAAGGTGCCGCTGCACGAGAGGATCCGCATGGGCTACCAGGCAGAGGACATGATCCTGGCCTGTCTCTACGGGGCCGAGCCCTGCAACTACAAGTAGGTGCACACCGCGCTCCCTGCCCTTCCCTGCCATGTCAGGAACAGCGCAGGATGCTCAAGGCACAACAGCCTTTTCCTTTCCTTCTCTTCAGGTACATAGATCAGGTAACAAAGAGATTTCTGCTGGTCCTTAGCTCTACCAACACTTCCCAGAGGGTTTCTGGATGTGATCCTGCCCGAAAACAGGTTATTTTGGGGTAGTCCTGGCTTGAGTTCTAGTTTTGGATGGGCTGTTTTGCTCGTAGCATATTGAGACTGACAGCATCCGTGGGACCTGCTCAGGGTGTTTAGTGAGAACCAGCTGCCAGCCCAGGTGCTGAGTCAGCATAACCCTGGCACAGCAGTGCAGCCCCCAGTTACAGCCCCCAGCCTTCTACACAGGGCTCTGAGAAATGCATTCCAGCCATCGCTGTTTCTTGTGAACACCAAATTTCTATACCCACTGCTGGGAAATGTGAGGGCACAGCAGCACCCCGGGCTGTGAGGAGTCCTGCCCTTCTGCAAAGAGAAGTATCAAAGAATGAGAGGTAACACCAGCCAAAACCTGTCACCACAGCTCAGATCAAGCAATTATTTCTCTCATCTGTGTGACCAACTATTCCTCTCCCTGCTGACAAATTGTTATCCAGGGGCTGTGTCTCTGCACACACTGGGACTTTGCCTTGCTTTTTTTTCAGCAGCAGATTGTCTGAAATTCTACCAGCTGGGATTTCTATACAGGCATTCAACAGCCAAAGCAATTTAAAGTGACTGCCAGACGCAGCAGCCAAGCACTGGTCCCATCAGAGCCATTATTTCATAACCCCCCCTTCAGTCCTCCCCAAGAGTCACAGTTTTATGTGTCTGATTCTTCCAGGAATTTCACCCAAATCTATCACCCAGACCATGGGAACTGCTACATCTTTAACTGGGGCATGGACGAAGAGGCTTTGAATTCTTCCAACCCCGGAGCCGAGTTTGGTAAGAGAGAGCTCTGCTAAGGAGGAAGGAGCTGCAGGAGCAGGAGTGCTGGGAGGGAATTGTGTCTCTCCATGGCCATTTCTGCTCTATAGAACAGGTTTGTGATTTCCCTGGAGCGCTGCAGCAGCGAGGAAGGTTTTTCCAGAAGGGGATAAGCCCCAAAAAGGGAAATGGGCCACACAGAAACAAGTAGCGTGACTACAGATGTTAGACATAGAAGTGCAACATCTGGATAGCCAAAACACCTGAGGCAATGTCTGAGCATTGGCTCAGATATTTCCATGCTGTGCATTCTCCATCACGTGTGTTTACACACAGGTGAGGCTGCAGTGACAGCCAGACCCGGCCCCTCCCCAAGGATTGGAGGTTTCTGTGCACAGTGAGAAGAAAATAAACCCTCATTTTTCTCCAAAGCCTGGCATTTCCATACAATTCCTGATCTGTTTTGTCTGGTGTCTCAGGGCTGAAATTAATTCTGGACATCAGCCAGCAAGACTACATCCCCTACCTGTCCTCTGCTGCCGGGGCCAGGCTCATGCTGCACCAGCAGAAGAGCTTCCCCTTCCTGAAGGACCAGGGCATCTACGCCATGGCCGGGACGGAAACCTCCATCGGCGTGCTGGTGGTATGTGTGGCATTCCTCTGCAGCAGATTGTCTGAGAATAATGTTATCTGATGGGACTGCAACCAAGTTTGTTTAAAGTCTTGGCTGAACTGGCTCAAACTGAAAGAGTCAAGGTATACGCTAGCTGTGGGCTGGAACGGTTTATGGAGGCTTTTATGTAACTGTCCTGGCAAAGTGCTTTATTGAAGCCAAAATATTGAGCTGAGATCATTGTTCCCTCTTCCTTTAGCATGTCAGAAGGTGCCTTGCCAAAACATGCTGCTCTTGAACACCCTCATCTGCCTCGATCCGCCCTGGCAATGGGCAGCATCTCCTCCAGCTCTGCCATCTACCATTCTGTGGGGCTTTCAAAGCCAGCAGGGAATAATGGAGTCACAGAGTCTCTAGAAAAGTGGCACCAGGGAGCTGGGAAGGAGGGATGACTGCTGAGGTTTGCTGGTTTGGTTTCCTTTCAGGATGAACTGGAACGGATGGGCTATCCCTACAGTGACTGCACCATGAACGGCTCTGATGTCCCTGTAAAAAACCTCTATAGCCAGTACAACACCTCCTATTCCATACAGGTAAAACGCATTTTTAAATCAAACAAAGCTGTTTAGGAAAAATCATCACTCAGTTAAAATCTTTGACTAACGCATAGGATTACTGGAGCATCAGCAATGGTCAGGTAGAAAGCAAAACCTCAACCTGGAACCTTCTGTTCTGGTCATAAACCAGCACTCGAGTCTGAGCATCAGCAGCCCCAGGTTTGGAACAGTCCCAGTGGGTCCAGTGGGAATAACTGGGTATTGCAGGAGCAAGAGCTAACGAGGCAGGTATGAAAACTGCCAGCAGAAGATAAGGAACGTTGCTCTGGCAGGCAGCACAGCTTAGTGTAACCTCTGGGTTTCGTCCTGAGCCCAGAGCAGCGCGTATGGCCAGGAAGGGGGGTCAGCAGTTACTGTGCCCTGCACAGGGCCAGGCCTGAATTTGGTTCTGATTTGAGAGGGATGAAAACGCTCATTTCTGTCATTTTCTCAAAAGCCAAATCACAGCAAACCCCCGGGGATGTCTGTGGCCACACAGGACCCTGCCGTGCTGTGTGTGACCTGCCAGCAAAGGGCTGGTGTGCAGACAGAAAAGGCAAATGTTTTTACCTCCACACGTGAGCGCGGTTACTGCGGGTCCTGCCCTCGTACCCGGCACCTCGGAGCTCAGCTCCCCAAAGCTGAGGGTTCCCACTCGTCCTGGAAACAGCTGAAGGGAGAGCAGGGTGTGCTGGGCCCTGGAGAACCCCCACTTCTTCAGCCTCCCCCTTTTCGCTCCGCACACGCCCGTCGGTGCCTCGGCAGGACGTTAACGTGACGCTTCCCATGGGACGGGCTGGCTCCTGCCAGAAAAGTGATCAGGAAAACTCCTGTGCTGCGGGTTTTAGCCGAGCCATGGCTCCAGTGGGCAAAGCAGCTCGTGTTTTGTGTACACAAGTCATGTTTACCCCTGGCAGGGGCGGAATATACAGGAGGTGTGTGTGTATATATACATATATATATGTGTATATATATTTATTCCTGAATGTTCCTCCTCTTCCAACCGCTTTTCTCTTTAAGGGAATTCAGTCATTTTTCACCCTGAGAACACCTGCTTGTTTTGTGTAGGAAACGGAAACAGACCTTTGCCTTTTCTTCACTTTAAAAACTGGGACGAGAAAGTTGAGTGTTTGTAAACCTTGAATCTGTAGAAAAATATAGTGCAAGCATTAAGCACGGGTTAATTTGTAACAGGCTGTAACATAAGGGAGAAGCCTTTCTGGAGGGTGAGATCTGGCAATAAGGAAAACATCAAAACCCTTCTGGGGGTTATTTACCAAAGCCTGAAGAATACACCCCAGGGAAGGGGGGGGGCTTCGGTCCAGCCAGGCTTTTTTCTGTTTCTGCCTTTATATAACAATTGAACCACTTTACCCGACTTTTTGAGATGCTTGTATAACGTTTAAGCAAATACTTGCAATGATTGCATTACTACTTAAAAGTTGCTAAACGCTGACTGGGTTCTGTGTCCACCAACGCCGCGTCACTTCAGAGACCTCTCAGCAGTCAGGCGCCTTCCATCGCTCCCTGACGGCCGGGGACTCGCTGGGCACTTCATACCACACAGAACTGCTCTGGCTGCTCTACCCCCCGGAGCTGTGACGTGTCATTGTCTTCTCTCAGACCTTGCTCTCACTTGGTGCGTGGTTTCCTCCAGAATCCCACTCCCAGTGCGGGTGATTAGCTGGGCTCACAGCCTGCTGAAGCTGCCATCCCTCCAAGGAGAGAAGCAGATGCACAGATACCATCACTCAGATTTCCAAATCCTACTCTTTATGCTGAAGTATTTTTAGAGTCCCAGCTTCAAGGTGGAAACCAGCCCTCTGTGAAAGCTTGAGCCAGCAGCAGTGTCTGTGGGTGTAGTGGAATGTTCTAACTCCTCTTAGGAAAATCCCTATTTTTCCATTTGCCCTGGATGGATTGTTTAGCAATGAGCAGTTTCTCGTGTGACAGGGAGCAGGCACTGAGCAACCTTCTGCTCCTGCCGGGTGACTGACCCATGGGCAGCTCACAGTACCTTAAAATGTACCTTAAACTGGAGGAGCGGCAGTGAAACAGAGAGAACTGTACCTGCAGTGCAACCCTCATCCGCCCGCCTCGTCCCCGCTGCAGAGCCGATGTGACCTGTGCCGGGCTCCCTGAGCTGGCCGTGCCCCTGGGCGATGCTCGGTGTGTGCCGGAGGATGGGCTGGTGCCATCGCGCAGGGATGGGCTCTGGCAGCATCTGCTCCCTCCATGTGCAGCCACCACAGCAGCTGTCAGTGCAAAGGAGAGAAAACACCTCAGAGCCGAGTCAGCCCCAGCCAGGGCAGACTGCAGAGCGCAGAGGCGGGCGGGGGGTTCAGCCCACGTCTAAGCAGCTCCCTCTCCCCTTTTTCCAGGCTTGCCTGCGCTCTTGTTTCCAAAACCACATGACTGAAATCTGTGGATGCGGTCACTATATGTTTCCTTTACCTGAAGGGGTAAATTACTGCAATAACGAAGATAACCCAGGCTGGGGTAAGAACACGAACAAATCAATTGCGCAGCCTTCCCAGGACCCCGGCCCGCAGGAGGGGCGGGAGCAGGGGCGGGTTTTGCTGCTGCTGGAGATGCAGCAGGTGAAGGCAGGTGCTTCTGCCTTCATGCAGCCTCCCCGGGGACACTGGGGTCAGCGCCGGGGAGAAGGGGATGGATCTTGGTCCTGGCCATGGGCTGAGTGGTCTCAGCTTCTGTGCTGCCCCAGGACAGGGCTCTCCCGGGCGGCTCCAGCCAGGAAAGGTAACGGGACCCTCTGGGTACCGAGGGAAGAGGAAAAGGGGTGATGCTCCGGACCTCTGTGCCCAAAGAGTTTGGAGACAAACCACCCAGAACGGGGGCACCGGGCTCCCCGAGGATGCGCGGGGGTCCGGTGCAGAGGCCGGTAGCTCGGCTCTGCGCAGGCAGCGCCAGCCAGGGCTCTGCCAAACCCACCGACGTCGGGAGGCCGGTCCCATAGAAACTGCCTGCAGAACACTAAAATGTATTTTTAATGTATTATTAAATTGTCTGACTGCTTTGCCCAGGTTCCTGGAGGAAAGGAAGGTTAAAGGGGAAGGTAGGAAACCCAGGCAGCAGGCTCATACCCAAATATTTAGTCTGTTAAATGAAATTGATGTACTCCAGTAAGTGGGGTCCTTATCTAACAGACGCTTTGATTTCTTGTTTTCACCAACCAGCGTACTGCTATTCCTCACTGAGATCAAGTATAAGCCACAGACAGATTTGTATTGACTCTTGCAAGGAAACGTGCAAGTAAGTGCATGGGCCACTTCTGGCAGCTGTAAAGGTGGAGGGGATCCTGCACTTCATCTCCCACCACTTCTGACCCTTCTAAAACAGCAGCAGATCACGCAGGGCTGCTCTCTGCATGAGAACTGAAGTTCTCATGACTCCAAAGGAGGAGAAACTTCTGTCCCAACGTTCTCCTTTCCTCTCTGCAGCGACACGCAGTACAAGATGACCATCTCCATGGCAGACTGGCCGTCAGAAGCCTCAGAGGTAACACCAATGTCTTGTTTTGAAACACTCATGAATCATTACCTGTCCTTAGCCACAGGAATCACTCAGTATTTTCACAGCTAATGAGCAGGGAGCAAGTGCCTCTTTGCTAAATGACACATCTTCAGTGTGCTAACAAACAGTAGTGCCAGGGCATGAGGCGGGAGGAGGGACAAGGGACACCCCTGCAGGAACACCTCCCTGGGGGTCCTGCACTGAGGCCTGCACCCCCCTCGGGTTCCTGCCCCACAGGTGCCCAGAGAGGATGTTCCTGCTCGGTTCTGACTGACTTTGTTTTCCTAGGACTGGATATTCCATATTCTGTCTTACGAAAGGGACATGTCAACCAACGTGACTCTGGACAGGTAAGGGAGAGGAACAACCCCTCTGTCGTCTCCCTTGAGCCCATTAACACTAGATTAACATGAACCTTGGTGATGGGCCAGAGCACACATGCTAATGCAAAGGGAGGACAAGATCTGGCGCGTGTTTGCCTGGAAGATTCATAAAGCAAATCTGAAAAGCACTTTGTGCATATCCTCTGCTCTCCATAGTGACAGAGTGGGTCAGACAAACTCAAACGTGCAGTTCAGTCAAAGTCGACATTGACTGCAGCACCTCTAAGCAGTTGCACTGGAGGGAGGCTCTGAAGCTCCAGGGTCCAGCTCCTGGATGGAAACGTCCATCCCTTCACACTGACACCTCTGAATCTGCCAACAGCCACAGGGGGTGCAGCAAAGTCGGGGTAACTGGTGAGTTACCCTTTAAGAACCAAAACCCTGAGCTAGGAGGAAAAGAGGTTTTTTTCCCCCAAAGATTAAAAAAAAACCCCAAACCTAGAGAAGCAGGGAAGGGTGCACAGATACTGGCTGGCCCGTACACATCGAGCCCCTGTAGCGCAGTCGGTCATGACGCAGCCCCTCTGCCCGCACACAGGAGCTCGAGGTGCCGGGCACCAAGGAGGGCAACGGCCCCCCGAGACCAACCAGGGCAGTTGGGAAAAACAAAGCAAACAGCCCCAAAGCAGCTTCCAGGTGCCCAAGCGTTTCTCCCTTACAGGAACGGGATCATCAAGTTGAACATCTACTTCCAGGAGTACAACTACCGCACCATCTCCGAGTCTGCTGCCACGACGGTGAGTGCCCACCCCTGCCACACGCAGAACGAGTCACCCTGGACAGGGGGGCAGGGCTCGGCTCCTCGGGAGCCGGAGATGCCCCTCGCTGGGAGCCTGCCGAGCCCCTCGGTGCTGCTGCTTCACGTGTCCAAGACGAAGAAGTGGAAGCCCTGGTTTGTTCTTCCCCTCCAGCCCATACCCAGTGCGGGGCAGGTCCCTGAGGAGCAGCACCAGGAATGGCAGCCCCCGCAGAGCACCCACAAGGCGGGGGTGGCAGGTCCCTGGGCAGCGGCACCACGGGCGCAGGGGGCGATGGGCGGGGGCGGATCAGGGACAGGGATCGGCTGCCTCGGCTCACTCCGCTCCCCTCCCGCAGATCGTCTGGCTGCTGTCGAGCCTGGGAGGCCAGTTCGGGTTCTGGATGGGGGGCTCGGTGCTGTGCCTCATCGAATTCGGGGAAATCATCATCGACTCGCTGTGGATCACCGTTATTAACGTCATCAGCTGGTGCAAGGGGCTGAAGCAGAAGCGGGCGCAGGCGCGGTACCCGGACGCGCCCCCGACGGTGTCGGAGCTGGTGGAGGCTCACACCAACCTGGGCTTCCAGCTCGAGGACGTGGGTGCCCTCCCCAGGGACGAGGCGCTGCCCCCCGAGCCCGGCACCCCCCCACCCAACTACGACTCGCTGCGTGTCCAGCCCCTCGACATCCTCGGTCCCGACAGCGACGCAGAAGCCGAGTGAGCAGCGTCCCAGTGTCACCTCCCCAGGGCCAGCAGCAGGCGCCCATGGCGGGGCTCGGTGGGCACTTGCTGTGACAATGAGGAAGGAACCAGAAGGCCCCAGCTGTCCTCCCTCCCCGGCTGCTCCTTGCGAAGCAGCTCCAATAAATCCTGTAATGAACCCCAGAGAGTGGGGGTCAGGCTCTGGCTTTAGCGTGTAGAGCTCGTGCACATCAGTGTCGCTACCGAGGCTGTGGCCAGGGTGCCCGGGGGGCTGCACCGGGAGCGGGCGGCAGGTGGGCACAGCCGTTAACGTGTGTCAGAGATAAATGCTCCAGCCTGCAGCAGGGCTCAGGCGTGGGGAGGAAGTGCCAGGCCGTTTAACAGCACCACACTCTTGGCAATAAATAAATTAATTTAAACATTGCCTTTAAGTTTCCTGTTGGCAGCGGGTGCAGCTCAGCACTGGCAGGAGGCTGATGGCCATGGCTCACAAGGGGAGGTGCTGGGCTCACCCCGACGTGAGGGCAGCCAAGGGGTTTGGGGGTCCCTGGGGGCAGTGAGCTCACCTGGCCCCTGGCTGGTTTTAGCCCCTGGCTTTCCCACGAGCCCATCACAGCCCGCCGTGACCTGCCTCGCTGAAGTGCTTTTGCAAATCTTCCAAGAGGAAACATGATCGTGTGGTTAAATCATGCGACCGGGAACGCGCTGTCCTGGGCACGGTGCCCAGCGGCGGGAGCAGCCGCGGCGGCGAGGGGGGTCCACGGGTCCGCGCTCCTTCTCCGCTTGAAGCTCCCCAAGGGTGGGCAGAGCACCCCGAGGGTCTCTCCCTCTCCCCGCAGCCGTGGGTCTGCTGCTGACACCCACCATGAGCAGGACCGAGGAGCCAGGGGACCATCTGCCAGCCGAGATGCTGCCCAGTGCAGGGGAACAGCTGTGTTCAAACCCTTAATCACCGGTGTGCAGCTGCTCCAACACTGCTGCAGTAGTTACAGGATAATGATGTGCTGAGCATCTGCAGCCTCAATTTTAGATTCATAGAATCATTTAGAAAAGACCTTTAAGATCACCAAGTCCAACCATGAACCCAACACTGCCAACTCCACCACTAACCCACATCCCTCAGCACCACATCTACACAACTCTTCAATCCCTCCAGGGATGGGGACTCCACCACTGCCCTGGGCAACCCCTTCCAATGCCTCAGAACCCTTTCAGCAAAGAAATTCTTCCTCACATCCCATCTCAACTGCCCTGGGCACAAATGGAGCCCATTTCCTCTTGTCCTATTCCAGTTCCCTCAGCCGGGAACTCAGCACACTTGTGCTCCAGACCCTTCCCAGCTCCGTTCCCTTCTCTGGACACGCTCCAGCACCTCCAGGTCCTTCTTGGAGTCAGGGGCCCAACACTGAACCCAGCACTTGAGCTGCGGCCTCACCAGTGCCCAGTGCAGGGACTTTATAAGACTTATTAATGAATTACCAACATTTTATGATTAGCTCTAAAAGTAATGGCAACTTAAAAGAAAGTTTTTATTTTCTATTACTTCTGATATCTGAATTTTTACATTTTCCAGTTTCACTTGGTGATCATAAGAACAACAAGCTTAACCACTTCTTAAAAATTAAATTCAGATTCTAAAATAGTGAAACTTTGGAAATCCCATTCTGCACATGTTTGTGTTTTCTGCTGCTGAGGAAGAGGGGAGAGGATCAGGAGAGCTTGATGCATGCCCTTGGTGTGCTCCTTCACATCCTCCTGGGTTCCAGCTCAGTGACTGGAGTCCCACCACCTCTCCCTCAACACGTGTAGGATGCTCAAAAATGTGTAAATTAGAATTAGATTAGATTATTAGATTATTAGATTTAGAAACCATGCAAAAGTGTCACCATTGCTTCTTCATCAGTGCTTCACAACCCACCTGGGCACAGCTTTGGATCCTGACAGTGACCAGAAACTGATGTGCAGGGAAAAGCCTCACCCCACATCGCAGAGTCAGAACCACGCACCCGACACCCTCCCCTCCCGCCTCAGTGTGAGCCTGCGAGCAAACTTGTCTTGCCAAAGGCCTCCAAACGGTTCTGCAGCGGTGAAGCAGCGCTGCTCCCCGCGAAGGACACAGGAGAGCAACCTGCTTAAAACACTCAGAAAGCTGAGAACAAAAACCTGGGCCTCTGCTCCCTGTTCCCACGCTCTCACCAGCAGACACCACTGTCACCAGCACTACCAGTAAGCCTGGCCACGGGGGAACACAGAGAGCTGCTCAAACACAAAGATCCTCCCGAGACATCAGACGCTTTCTGTACAGCAGAACAACCGCCTGGAGCCCGCTCCGTGTGCTGGAACAGCAGCACCCATGAGGAGCTCCTGCAAGGAGACGGCTGCAGAGAGCAGGGGAAGGCAGAGCTGCTCTCCAGGGCACTTTGGGTGGCAGCACCCCGGCTGCCCACACCCCAGAGCTGTAATGGGGGGAGAAGGCAGCAGCGGGGTCGGGGCTGCGGCGCTGGCAGGAGTCTGCACCTCCAGCATCTCACACCTTGAGCCCAGCTGGGTGCCGGCACCCAGACACTTCCCCCTGCGAAATGCAATAGCAATGGGTACAGAACTGCATCAGAAATCCTCATCCCCTGGTGAGGAGGAGGGGAGGGATGGGAGAGGCACGAGCAGCGAGATTCACCCGTCTCACATCACAGGTAAATGGGAACAGCGTGTTCTCTGGCAGGACACGGCCAGTTTACCATTCCAGTTACTGCTGGTTTATAGAGGGCGTCTGACAACTCATAAAAGCGGGAAGTGTCTCAGGTACTTGACTCCAGCTCTGCCCCAGCTCGGCGCTCTCCCCCAGCTGGGCTGATTGCAGATAAGCCGGGGTGCAAAGGGGTTTTTCCTTGCTGCAGCTGCAGTGCAGCCGCTGGCAGATTCAGCTGAGCTGCACGGGACCGGGCTCAGAGCTCCCCAGGGGAAACCTTCACAGCCGCAGCCAAACGAGACACCTGAGAAGTCCCAACTCAGTACAGAAGCAAATTTCCAGTTCATCTGGGGATTTTTAAATAGACTTTTCATACCCTCAAACAAAAGACTAAACACCTGGAAACCTTGTCAAGAAAAACAATACAGTGCAGAAAATACATTTTACTTCCCTGCTCCGAATTTTTTTAGGTGCCAAAATTCACAAAACACAAAAACTGTTTCTAGCACACTTCTGCTCTCCTCACCTCCCCAGACTGCAGTTCTGGCAGGAAAACATCACCAAAGGCCAGCTGAGAACAGCAGAGGAATCCAATTCCACTCAAACACACACCACTGGTGGAACAGAAGCCTGTATCGGCATGTGACACGTGTGCTGGTGTGACAGAGCAGACACGGGACTGCCCAGGGGAGAGGCAGCCTTGGCAGGGAAGCACACAGCCACCAGGGGAGAGTGGATCAGGCCAACAAGTCCCAAAAGCAGGACAAAAAAAGAGAGAGCTGCCCAAAAGACAGAGGCTGCCAGTGACAAAAGCCAGCCAGAAAGCAAAGGCAACAGGAAGATTTGTAGATCAGGCTAAATGCTGATGGGAGCAGCCTCAACCAAGCTAAGGAAAGAGGCAAAGACACGGACACTTGGAAACTAATTATTCCATGAAGGCATCTGGTGGTGAAGAGAAGGAGAAACCTGCAGAAGCAGACTCAGATAAGGGGAAGAAAGATGTTTTTCACCTCCAGAACAGAAGAGTTTGCATGTGAGGTTTTGCCCAGCACCGTCTCACACAGCTGCGGTTTGGGACCTTTCTGTACTCTGTGCAGTTTTCTCCTAAGGAAAAAAAGCTGTGGGAGTGCTGGAAGCACACTGGGGCTAGGTGAGCTCTTTTACAGAGATATATACATCAGGCTTTAATAAATTCTACAAGAAAACACCACCTTCACTAAATTTCTTATAAACTTTGCAGCTTTCACTAGAACACGTTAATTGTACAAGGAACAGCCTACAAAACTGGTTTTATCTCAGGGCTGAGCTTGATCATGCTTCACCTACTCAGTGATGAGGCTGCCTCCTGGACTGTGAATAATGACAGACCTGAGCCAGGACGATGCCTCCAGGTAGAAGAGCTTCCAATCAGGTGATCTTTGCTGCACCTACCCCATAATTTTAGATTCAGAATTGATGGAACTTGCTGAAAAAGACAAGTCATCTCACCGCCACGGAGCACGAACTCTCCAGCAGCCAGCAGAACATTTCCAGTCAGGAGCCAGCACTGCTCAGCCTACTCAAGGTTATCCAGGTAGCTTTTGGTAAATCTGGCTGTGGGACATCTTTCCTCATTTCTAAAGATGGAAAAATGGAACAAACTTTTCCTAGACAAAGACATTTATTAAAAGTTATTCAGAAATAAATTCCCCTCATCCCCTGAGTCATCTTCTCTGTCCTTGCAAAGTTCACAGGGAAATAAACCCACCCCAAGGAGCCCAGCCCATGAGGAGTGCCCAGCAGCAGGGAGTGGCCGCTAGCACTCCAGGCCCCTCATGGCAGCGATGCTGCTGGCCATCCTGCGGGGCACGCTCTTCGCAGCTTGCCGGTAGTCCTCTGCTTTCGCCTTCAGCAGCGTCACAATATTCTGCAGCGTTCTCGACGGCTGAAGGCCGAGGGCGTCCATCACGTTTATCAGATAATCTGTAAGAGTCAGGACAGACACTGAGTAAGTGGAAGTTACTCTTCAGTCCTCACGACAGGAGAATCCTGTCTCTGCCAGCTCAAAACCACGGGTAATGGCAGTGTGTTTGGGTCTAACTGCACTGACTGGTGTGTGCTTCTGGCTCCTGGTACACCAGTTTAGAGAACCCTCTGTTTTGCTCAGAGGCTGAGACACATCCTGCCCCACACAACACCCTGGGGGTGGCCAGTCACCACGCTCACAGATAAAGGACCACAGTCACAGTTTTGAAGGCAAAGAGCTTGCAACAAAGCTGGGAAGTTCTGCCGAGGCGAATGGCTGTGGAGGCAGGAGGGAGTTCCAGCTCACTGATTCAAAGTCAGTTGGGGAATTAAGGATGGCAGAGAGACTGCTGAGCAACCAGCCTCCAATCCACTGGTCTGTCTTAAAGCAATGACAAAAGAAAAAGATTCAGGCCGAGTTCACTGGCATCCAAGCACACCCTGGGGCCAGCTGAGGAGGAGATACTGCCTGTATCCTTATTTTTGAGCTTGGCCATGGGGAAGTCAACATCCATGATTTACAGCAGGAAAAGGACTAACTGGCATTTACAATAGCTGTAGTGGTCTCTTGGTGACACTCTCACCAGCTTCAGATATATCCTACAGAAACACCTTCCCCAACACCTCCCACCAGTCCTCCCTCAGTCATTCTGCATGGCAGAGGATAAGGCAGGGATGAACAACACGTGCCAACTATCTCCTGTTTTGCTGCTGAAAATTTCTCCACGTTGCAAGTAACTTCAGCCAGCACCTCCAGAGCTGTGGGACCGTAAGCTCACCATGGCAGGGGAGCTGATCCTATAGACTTTTTAAAAAGGGTGCTGGCCAAGTGCCCCACAATTACTTTTAGAAGGCTTTTAGGGGATCTCCAAAGCAGGAGTACCTACCAGAAAATCGCCCCTCCCTCCAAGAGGGATGTGACAGAACACAGCAGAAGAGCTGTGAACACTCCCTCACACTGGGATCACGATTAAAGGAGAAACCCACACAGCAGTATCCTCAAACCTAATGCAGTGTTGAAGCAGCCCACGTGCTGCAGCAACAGCTCCCAGGCCAAGGCGTGCCCCCAGCTCACCAATGTCTGTAGCAAGCTGCTTCGTGGAGTGCACCGTGAGCTCTGGTATCTGCAGGATGACCTCGCAGTACGTCTGCATCGTCGCTCTGGCGATGGAGCCCAGCCAGTAGTCAGCCATGTTGTCCAGCTCAGGTAACTCATCTCCTGGACACAGAACTCTGGTTAGCTGTCAGCAGCCTCACTCACTTGCCTTTGCTGGTTAGATCAGCAGCAGTTAACTGTTTCTGCAACAGGACACTAAGGTATGCACCAGGATTCAGAGCTTAGCAGCTGTTTTTAGAGTTGCCAAGGCAGTCACATATCCCCCTGACACTGCACAACACTGAGTTAGCTCAAGACCCAAAGCACTTTACTTCCCTCCACTACTTTTCCAGGTAGGTAATTCTGAAGGGCTGACAGGTGACCAGCTGGGACCAGGGGCACTGCCTGGCATGTCCTACAGGATCACCTTCCAGGAACAGTTTACAAATACTGCAGTCACAAGGATTCACAGGGTTCTTCCCAAGCCCCGTGTTCAGTGTTCTGAAAACTCATGACCTATGGTCCTGGTTTACATTAAACATGTAAAAGCTTTAAGATCACAAAATAAGCAATGCAAAAACCTAAAGAGTGTATTCTCAGGAGGCTACAGGAGGACTATAGATACCAAGCTCTGTGCTTCCTCGACTGTCAGTGGAAATAAACACCGAGCAGAGATTAACCACAGCAAATCACGGTGCGCTGCAACCTGCTGGGCAGCATTATGGAGCTACTGTTGTTAACTGCAGCAGGATTAACGGCACAACAGGTAGGGACAGCACCTGAAGAATGGAGGTAAGCCAAAACTTAGCTTGCTGCAAGAAATTAAGGAACAACATGCAGAAAGAACTCCTCGGTGCATCCCGAGGAGCAAGTTTTGAAGAGCCCACAGCACACGCTGCGCTTCCTTCAGCAGAGGGGGCTTAGTGACTGTGGCTGGTATCCAATCACTCAAGGCTCGGGCAGCACGGGAAGGAGCAGTGGAGCTCTAATGATTTTTCAGCTGGAGTTAATATAGGATGAAAAAAGAATCTAAATGAAGTGGTCAGCATTCAAGAACCGTGTCCTTACTGAGCAAGAACCTGGCTAGGGAGACCAGAACACATGGTTGGGCTCTTAAGAGAAGAAATCCCCAAAGATGCACAATCTGTCCCAAACAAGACGGGCAGCAGAGCAGCTTCTGACCGTGGGCTCCTAACCTCTGTGCCAGAGGAAGAGCAAAATTACATCCTGCTTGAGAACAAACATCTATTCCTGACCAAGGAGCTCAGGGGCCTCTCTCTTTCTCGGGGCAAATGAAGGGGCTGGAGGCCATGGGAGGGCTGTGTATTTTATAGTACAAGTGATCAGTGTAAAGTTAAGCCTATGAGACGTTCTCTCCAGTTTCACTAGGGTCTAAGCTGCAAAGCTACATACCAGGTTAGTTCCCCTCAGCAGTTGTTGCAAAAATCCCCACTTAGTTATCATCTGGGAATAAGAACACGCTGTACGATCACTGACACAGGGTTGTTTTCTTCAGTAGATGCAGACATTACACAAGGGCTGCCAACCTAACAACTCACCGCTTCTAAACGTGGTCACGAGCTTCCTCTCTGCCTATTCCTTGCTATGTGCTCCTGACAGCTCCATTGCATAGCAGAGCTCTCGGGAAGTTGATTTAAATCACTTTACTGACATGTTTTTGAGAGAAACTAGGCCAGAAAAAGAAAAAAGTGAGTATTTTCCTGTGAGGTTAATGAATGGAAACAGCCCCACTGTGGAACCAGCACAAAGGAGAGGGCAGAGTGCAAAGCTGGAGCAAGACTCCCCCTTCAGCAAGCTGCTAGGCAGTCCAAGCTGCTCTGTGAACTGTTCTCCAATGGACAGGCTGACAGGGAGCAGAAGCCACAAAAGCTAACTCAGGTCTTTCAGGCTAGACGGTTCAGCAGTTCCCTTCAGAGTTTGGGAACCAACCCCAGGCACCTCCTGTTTGCTCCCTGTACCCAGGATATTAAATACTGCTCCAACTCTGGAACAGTCATACTTCAGACCCTGCACCCAAGTCACAGTTTTAATGAACATTAAACTTAAACAGAGCAAGCTAAAGCTTCTGGTTTGAATGAAACTGAAAAAAATTTACTCATTATCTAGATGCTCCTCCCAGGTATTGCCAGGAGACTCTTGGAAGACACAGCACAACTGGAGAACAGGAAATGGATCTCAAACAGCTTTGTTACCGTAACACATCACATCCATGTCCTATCAAAATGGGACAGACACTTCGAGTCTCTGGTTTCACCGTACCTTGTTCTGGGGGGTAAGGCAGTTTTCCAGCGTGTAATGCCAGTTCCAAAGCAGAATCCTCTTGAGTAACAAATGGCTCAAGGTGGAGAGGAAGCGACATTATATATTGCCCAATCTAGAACAAAATCACAGAGAGCTGAATCACTGAACAAATGTGAAGCAAGTACTCTGCTAGAGAAAAAAGTCAACTGCAGCAATTGAGACTAGAGAGCAGAAGAGCTTGACAGCACCTCACTAACCTACATGTTAGAAACAAACTGACTCTTGTACATCGTTATACTTTGTACAAGAAATCATTTTTCACAGGGTCAGGGAACCAGCCGCTGACACAACCATGCCAAGAAAAACCTGTGCAGAGAACCGTTACTCCAAGAAATCTTTGATCTCTGGAGTGTTCCCAGCAATTTGTTTTCTAGAGCAGAATCTGAGAGACTGAACCAAACAAAACCACAGAAGAGGAAACACAGATTCAAGTGACAATATACTGAGCAAATAACATTACTATCTGACTTGAAACACCGAGGAGGAGAATGGGAGAGCAACCCGAGTGCTGCTCAGCAGCACCGAACCGAGCAGTGCCCGGTCAGAAGGAATGAACAGCTCGCTCTCCTCTTCTACTCAGGCACCCCACTGCTAGAAAGGTTTCATTGTGTTTCCATCAGAAAGAGAATCCAGGGAGTCACGAGGGGATTAGAAGGGTAAGAGCTCAAGACTTTAACTTCACAGTAGGATTAAATCACTCGAACACACGTTGCAGGGAATTCTAGGCTGCATGAGCTGCATTATGAAGACGTGCTCAGTATTCACCTGACAAACACAAGCTGGCATTTCCCACCCCATTACGAGAGCTAAGACTGTAAACAGTGCAGTTCAATGGGGAAGAACCTCTCCTTGTGCCCCCAATGGTTTTTTGCTACTCCAGGCAAAGGGCACAACCCAACTGGTGAGCATCTAGCATCAGCGTGTAACCATTCTAACAAAGACTGTGATTTTACAAAAAACTGGGGAAACACAGAAGAGATTCCCCCAGCACTGGGCTCCCAGTAACTACTTGCATGCTCTTACATTGCTGATATATTCCAGAGGAGTCAGGCTGAAGTTTGGCAGGTCATCTGTCAGGGTCTCACCAATGCCACCAGAATTCCAGCTCTGCAAGGCACAAAGCACAGAATGAATCCAGGACTTTCCAGAGCACGAAGTCTATCAGTATTCTAGGAAGGGGACACCCAGCAAGGACTTCTAGAAAGCAGAACACAGACTGAAAACTGCTTCTCTTGCTCTCCCTCAGGCCCAAAACATGCACACCCTTTCCACCCAGCTCCCTGTGGGAAATACATGTCACACAGGTTTAAAAAGCAGCATCTCAAACAAACATCAGAGCTGGCACTCAGAGGGCTCTGTTGCAAACGCTGTGGATGAGGGGAGGTAAACTTGTCCACTGACTGCAGCTCATGGAAGAAATGTGATACCAGAGGGAAACATTCTGAAAGGGAGAAAGGTGAGCAACACTGAGAGGTACTCCACTAAGGGATCCCACGGGCAAACCCTGCCAGTTCCCATCAGGTCGATGCACCCACTGCTCACCTCCATCTTCGAGACGAGGAGGAGCTGCTGCTTGATACGAAGGAAAACGGAATCAAAGGCCAAGTGGTGTGCCAGCTGGTTGAGGCGGCCCAGGGCAGACCGTGATGAAGACAGCAGGTTGTGGTTACTTGTACCTTTTTCCTAGCACACACAGAGGCACAGAAAAATGGTTACACAGAGCAGTCATTAAACTGACCACAGAGAAGCTACGTTAGCATTCTTCACGAGGTCTTTATTAGCCCTCCTAATGCAACAGAGCTTTCCTCTGCAACTGCACAGCTTGTTTCCTTCAAGATGCCCTATTCCAACCAGTTACTCAAGACAGAAACTGCTCACTGCTCCCTGAAAGGCAGGGAAGAAATCAGCACCACATTCCAGCTATGCCTGGGACCAATACAGGCTAGATACTGAGAAACTGGCAGAGAGGATGGCAAAACTGCTGCTGCTCAAAGGGCACAGCTCACTGGAATCAAGCAAATGTTTTACACGAAGGGTAGCTGTGGAAATTGACTATTTAGCAAAGGTTTAAAGTGAAACACTTCACACTGAAGGCAGAGCTGTACACATTGCAGGTAAATTAAGTGCAAAAGAAATCAAAACATTCTGAGGAAATAAGAGGCAGAATTCACCTTGGCTTCACTACTACATGTGACCAACAATGGCAAACATAACTTAGATCCACAAGAAGATAAGTAGAGTCATTCTACCCTGTTCACAGATGCATGCATGAATGATCTTGCAGAATTATATTTCAGAATGGATATGGCAGCAGAGCTTAAGTGGCAAAGAAAGTCTGGAGAAGCCAGTATGTGGCCTCTAGAATTTGAAACGGCTCCAACACAATCTGCCCAGTGCTTTTTGTGACAAAATCACCCTCATCTGAACTCATAAGGGCAAAACAAAACACAGCCAGGATCTGGGGAGAGATGGAATGAGCCCAGACTTCCTGGGTTTGGACATTTCATCTCTCAGTGGATCAATCAGTGTCTCTGTGGTAGACTTGGAACATAGCCCATCAAAAGGTTGCAGCCCAGGATGAAAAGTAATCAGGCTGTGGGGGTAATCCAGGTCTCATCTACCAAATATGGGCCCAACAGCATCCTGTGAGAGAGGCAGGCTCTCCTAGGCACCCAAGCTACCTTTAGAGTGTAAAGTGTTTCCATGAGGCTGGCATACTCGGATGGATTCTCCTTCAAAAGATAATTGTACTCCTGCCAGGGATTCTTTACAGAGCTCTTCTTCTCTGCTGAACTGGTGTCCTGAAAGCCAGAAAAACTACAGGGGCTGTAGGAGTCCAAGAGATACTTCCCAGCAGTTGAAAAAATCCTGAAAACAAGTACACAAAAGTCACCAGCAAACTCCTCTGAAACCAGCACTACTGTTGTCACCTTGGTCCAAGGACCAACACTACCTTTAAGTTAATTAATGGGACAGAGAGCATGGGTGGCAGCCACTAATTACAGCCAACTCTCACGTCACTGTGCAACTCAAAAACTGCAAAAATACCAAGATGAAAAAGAGAGGATTGTGCTTTCAGAATGGCCAGCAAATACAGAACAAACCCAGCCTCCTGTGCACTGCAGGCCACTGTGTCCTACACAGAGCACGGGCACTCAAGTCAGACTAACGTACAAGAGGCAGAACAGTGCACTGCTTACAAACAACAAAAGATCTACGTGCTGCCTGTGCTTGACACTCCTCAAGTTACAAGGAATTGATCAGTTAAGGCACACCTAGATTCATTTCAGTAAATAATTCATGCCCCATGTCACAAGGCGGGTGAGAATCTTGCCAATTTGATCTGGTGGAAAATTCCTTCCTGACCCCAATCTGGCAGCCCACTGTGACTGTCTTGGGGCACACAGCTGAGTGGAACAGTCTGTGACCCATCTCTGACACTTCAAAAGATGGGCAGGAGCACTGGGGGGAAATCACAGTGGCTCTGCTTTCCCCCTTGGGGTTTGTTTTCTTTCAACTTGGTGCCTATGCTGACAGGTCATGAATTAAGTTCAGACACGCTCACCTGTTGGCCAGCTGCTGCTCGAAGTCTCCACACTGACGAAGGAGCTCACCACAAGTGGTAATTATCCTGGGAAAGAACGAGACAAAAACACATGTTGTGAGATTTGAGGCAGACAACGCCAGACCCCCCCAAGACAACCCATCTTAGACACGTGTCAGGTAATTATAGAATGCAATAACCAAACCACAGCCCATGGGGGACACATCTCTGTTAATGTGGCTGTTAACTCTGCATCCATTTGATAGCATACTGATTTCTTTTGCCCAAGTCTCATCCCCATGCTACTTCTTGTCATCATGGCTAAGGCCAGCTCAGCACCACTGGGAAAAGTTCAAAGAGCTGTTGATATTTCAAGTGATAAGACATGCAGCATTGCTCAGACAGGGTGGGGAGCCTCACAGCACTCACTGTACCAGCAGCAACCCAAAGCCCAGTCACTAACACTAATGCTCCCAGCAGCGCTGCAGCTAAGTGGGCATAGCCCTGCATTCTGCACCAGGAACCTGTGTAAACTGACCCCAGGTAACTTCCTTCCAACTTTGATACAAAAATCAGTTCTGAGCCAGAAGGAAAAAATCCCCTTTACCGGACAGAGTTTTGGAAAGCAGTCCAGTCCTCCTGGAAGAGGGGATCTGACAGGACATCATCCAGTTTACATTTCTTTCGTATCGACTGCAGTGTATTTGTGAAGTCAGATGTGTACCTGTGATGAGAAACGGAGAGGAGATCAGCACCAGCAGAAGAGAACAGGCTGGGGAGCGGCGTAACCGCACGTCCTGCCATTGGCCCACTCAGCCCTCGACAAGAGCCACATGAGAATCAGAAATATCAAAAGAAGAGGGGTTCAGAAGTTGTTCTGGAAGGGGGTTCAGAAGAGACACTGTTGTTCCAGTCCAAACACATGGATGTGAAGAACTGATCAGTCACAGCCCACTCAAGCCTACACTAGAAGACAAGGAGAAACTCAGAATACCAGGTACTGTGTGGCTACTTTAACTTGTTGCATATGGGTTACCAGGAACTCTCCACTCCCACCAGGAGGTATGAGCAAGACATTTTTGTTGCCACTACACTAATCACATCTCCTAGGAAAGACCAGAAAAAGTTTATAAGGCTACTGCGACTCCAACATCACTTGGCCCTAACTCCAGGAACACAGTGACAACAATCTAATGAATTTGCTTTCTCAGCTACTCCCCAGATGAGAACATGGATAAAAAGGAGAACATTTTGTTTTCCACACACCCCCTTTTTTTTTTAAATGACGCCCTTAAATAAGCTGGAGGCATGCACACTGCTATGTAATTGCCTATAAAGCAGGTGAGATCAGAAGTGTGCTTTCCTCTTCCCTCTTCCTCACAGGGCAGCAAGGTAACAGTTTGCTTTATACCTTGTGAGCAGCTCTTTCGATACCAGGAAAGCACAAGTAGGTAATCAGGACTGGAATGTGATCTAAGCAAGCTGTCAGTGATACCTGGAGATCTTACAGTGAACCTCACTATCTCGCAGGCAGAACCTGAGGCGAGGTCACTTGTCCCAGTAAGCATCCACTTCCTGGCCGAGTTCTACTTCCATCAGCCTAGTCTGTCTTTGTCTTGCTCTGTTTCGGGACATATTTTTCCCTCCAAAAGTATTTATTAAAAATGAAAATTCAGTCCAACCAGAACAGAAAACAGCTGAGAAAAGCCTCCATTTAGCCATAAAAAACCTCCATTTTCCCCCTCAGGAATAGTCACAGCCTGAATGAAATGGCAGGAGGGAGTATCGGAGGATTCATATTACGGTTAGACACTCTCTGCTCTCAGCCATTTTTCATAAAGCCCTTGGCCACAAACTGAATACCTGCTACTCCCTTGGGATAAATGCAGCAGTGTAACTGACAGCACCTTACTTTGTGAACAGAGCTTTCAGGGCCTTGAGGAGCCCGCACACTCCCAGTCCATCCGTGAGCTTAACGCAGTTGTCGACGGCTCCAGAAGCCAGGATGAAGAGTTTGCTGACCGAATGGTTCAGCTCCTGGACGCAGTCAATGACTTCCCAATGCTCCTAAACATCAACAATGACAAAGCTGAGCCTGACTCTTCTCTCAGTGAATGTCCAGGAATTAAAGACAAGACATCTGTGTAGCACATTGCTCTCTCAGCATCCCCCAATCTGGTGACAAACTTGAGAGAGAACAGGACTGGTTGCTCCCACCCTCCTGCACGGTGCCCGTTAACAGCAGCCAGGTTATCAAATCCTGTATTTACCAGGTCTGCAAGGAAAAACAGTTCTGTCAACAACAGAATGTTCCACAAAAAGGACTTTCCTCCTGCCAATCTTGCTCCTAATAAACTCTACTGAACCTGAAGCAGGCTCTTGGTGGATAGAAATATTTTGGCAAAGTCTTTCTCCAGCAGATCCACAGAGCTGGTTACTGGGTGAAGGAGCAGAAGAAAGGAGTTATCTCCAACCTGACAGTGCCACTGAAATGAACTTCATCTCTTAAACAAAATTTACTTAACAGTATCAAAACAGACTGCAAACAGGAAGGATTACCAAAAACTGAGAGGAGGAAAGTGAGCAATAACTCTGGCAAAGACCCTTGTATTTAGGAGATGCTTCAAGCCTCTCCCTGTCCAGCTGAACAAAGACTGTGACGTTACCAAGGGCACTGCGCTGATCTGAATGAGGAGATTCTCCTCTTCCAGGTCTCCATACTCGAGTTGAAAGGGCTTGTATGGGCCATACACCGCTTCCACCAGTTCCATCACCTTCACCAGGTTCTGCTCCTCTGCAACAAAACAGATGTTCAGTCTACAAAGAGATGAACCTGCTGCTAAAACCCTTGTTTCAAACCACATGCAGCAGTTGTTCAACTAGAGCATGCTGCCTACACAGGCTTGGAATGCTGCCCAACAGCTTTAAGTCTCAACTATACAGATCTGATTTTCTTTTTTTTTTTTAAACAAGGTTATTATCTCTACCTGCTTCCTAAAAGCAAGATGTTCCACCTCAACAAGTGCCTCAAGAAAATTATGACTCCCTGCTCCAAAACAACCTGGGTGACAAAAATCTACTAAAGATTCCAGCCTCCAGCAGAAGGAAGGTATTGAAACCATTTGAGAAATGAAACACATTACTCCCACAACTAAAACAGAGGCAATCCTCATTGATCAGAAAACCTGGTTCACACTTAAAACAATCAACACTAACTCAATTCACTTAGTGCTACTATTTCACAGTGCTCATCAACCAGAGCTGAACGTGAACCACGTGTTTAGCATCTCGGTGCCATCTGGGTGAGCAGGGAGCTGCAAACCCAAACAGAAACCAGGTCTGAACGATTATTTCTCAAACCAGAACTGACACTAGCTCTTACTGTGGAGTTCTGCCAGACTCAAACTAGCAGCAAACCAGAATTACTTTGAATTCTGGATATAAGTTTGTATGCCCTAAGGACAGACAAGCAATGGAGCAGGTTGTCCAAAGCCTGGGCTATCTCCATGCTTAGATGTTTTCAAGGTCAGACTGGGCAATGTCCTGAGTAACATGGTCTGACCTCGTAGCAGACCTTCCTTGGAGCAGGAGTTGGCCTAGGTCATCTCCCAAGGTCTCTTCCAACCTGAATTATCCTGTGAATCAGAACTGAACCCTCCCCTCACGTACACATATGTAGGAACTGGTCTGACCCCGTTCTGCTGACTCACCTGGTCTTTCCATCCTTGAGGTATTTCTCCTCCAAAACATCTTAACCCACAGCAAAAGAGACTAAAATAAATATATTTTTTTTTATAACACACTCAGATAACAGTTCAGCAGTGATATTCCTATCTCATCATCTTCTAGAATCTGACATTGTTTTTCCAAGTTCTTTTTAATCATTTCTATTACAAACTACAAGTTAATCTGAGACAGGGACAGAAAATGACTGACAAGAGCATGCAATCTCAAAGACAACAAAACCAGACACAATGACAGTCATGCTTCCTGAAATTGTAATCATAATTTACATGATCAAGTAAGAATCTGGGTTTAAGTAGCTCAAGACAATGTTATGAGGAACCAAACACAGGAAGCAGCATTAGGAATGCTCCATTAGCTTTAATTCAGGATTTTCCCATACCTGGCCTTTGAAGGGGCCCTACCAGATTAATAAAGGACTATAAATAGCCAACAATTCAAGTCAGGCATAAGCCTGTGTAAACACAGCACCTCACTACTTTGTGGTGCTGCTACTTGAGGAAATTATTCATCAAGCCATGACCACAATGAGATGACAAACATCAGAGGGTAAAGAAAGTATAGGTTAGATTTTGAATCAAACACCGAGGATGCTGCTAGGGAATAAAGTACCAATGGTTCAGGAATAATATTTGGGCCCGGATTTTCACTTGATGAAAACAGAAGCCAGTAGCAACAGAAAAGCTACAAAATTAAATTCAAGCATCCAATGGATGCAGCTTTCAAGCAGGTTTTCTCTTGTTTAGTAAGGTGTGACTTAATTCCAGGAAACTCCTCAACTTTTATGGTTTGTGATCTCTCACAATGGGTTTCACAGATAGCTCCCCTAGAGACATTTCTTCATCTGTTAGACAGAAGAAATACTAATGCTTGTAAAAGAAAAAGTACTAAGTATTATTTACCCAAGACAAGAAGCAAGCTCAGAACAGATCTGCTTCAGTAAACTCATTCAGTATTGTGTCAACATCTTTAGTGTAAGATATACACATATACACACACAGAGGTGCAAATGCCATGTAACTGCTCAACTCTGTGGAGGAGATAATCCCTCCTCCACGTCAAATTAAACACAATCCTGCAACAGAACCTCACAAAGGAGGTGACAGAACAGATGACACAATCTGGTGCAGGAGCCTTACTCAGGTTTGGCAGCATGGCTACCTCCAGCCCTTTGGCGAAGTGGGTGGTGGCGTCGTAGAGCTCCAGCAGCTGGTTCAGCTTGGTTTCCTGGCCCGTCCTCTCCAGGGCACTGCTCAGGCAGACAGGGATGGAAGGCACCAGCGCTCCCAGAGTTTGAATCAACAGGACAGTCACAATTTCATGGGGGTTCTTGAAAACCTGTGGTAACAGAAAAGCTGCTAGCAAAGCAGGTTCTCTGAGGAACACGACAGGCAGCAGAGAACTCCCAGAGAGCCCCACAAGGTACAAACCACATGTCACTGTGTCAGCAATGACAATGACAGACTGTCCCACTCCAAACTGAGCAGGGCCAGTCTGTCCAGAGGCCAATACCTTCTTCAGCCCTCCTGAGGGTGTGCTGCTGCCCTGCTGGCAACAGCAGCACCCCTTCCCAGGGGCAGCCATGCCCACTGTAGTCTCCTTTACGCCCTTGCCACAGAGACAGAGGGACGGAAGAGGCAGAACAGTCGGGTCTGCAAACGCTGCCAGCAGAGAGGCATGCTGCCACAGCCTGGGAGGAGAGACCTGGGACAGACAGCAGCAGCAGCCCAACCTGGACTTTCTCACACCCAGCACAGGGACTGTAGTAATTTGAAAAACCACTTGGCAGAAAAGGGCATTTGAAAACAAAGCACTCAGTTTACATGTGTGTTGGGGAAAAACAGGTGTACTGGTAAAACATGAAGCAACAGTACTGTATCACCAGCCAAATGACTGGTCAGATAGGCAGAAGTCAGTCCTGGAGAGGCCAGAAAGGCTGTAATCAGCTGAGAGCTTTTATTTACATGCACCACCCTCAACTCCCCTAGCACAAAATGCATTACAGCCTTTTACTGCGACCTTTTTGTCAGCTATTCTTGCTCATTTACTTTGAAAGCTGGGATCACCAGGAGTCTCGTGCAGCAAGGTCACCATGGATATGGAATAGCATAAAAAAGGCCCAAGAATTCTTCAGAAAGCAGAAGCAACACAGGAGACTGAGTGACAGAAGCTTCATCCCATGTGCCATTTCTCTCTCACAGTCCCCAGGGTATCTGCTAAAACCTAAGCTGCCATCTGACCTGTAAATCACATCGAATCATTAGGCAGAAAAAATACATTTCAAGGAAGCACTGAGCTCCTCTGCAGCACAGGCCTAGCACTTGCACTGGGCTTTGTAACATGAAGATAAGAATCTCTTACCCTTCATGGATGAAAAATTCTTACAGGCTCAACAATATGAACTTATTTCTTCATTTCACTAACAGACAATAACTTTTTTTGGATCCTACATTATTCTTGGCAGGAAAAACAAGCACATGGACTCCAACAGGTGATAGCAGGAGCTCTCAATATCTTACACAGAGTGACATGAATCAGCCCAATATGACCTTGAGGGTCTCGTCCAGGCCAAGTGATAAAGCAACTCAAGCATTTCAAATGTCTTGCAACAGAACACATTTGCAACACCAACAAATTAGATTTAACTTAAGATACAGATGAAAGTGATAGAGCAGCTTTAATGTCAATAACACAGCAACCTTGCTGTTGGTACAACACAAGAAATCAAAGCTTGTCTGTGAGCACTGGACAAGTAGCGGAAAGCAGGCTGCAAGCCCTGTCCTGCACTGACAAGGCACAGAGCAGAACTGAAGGAGTGAGCCCCAATGAACCACTCTGAGCCGTATGAGAACAGAGAGAGTGCTCAATCCCATCCCCTGCCACACGCCACACCAACACTAAACAGCCACAGCACCTGTGCTGCCCACTGAAGCTGGGAGTGCCAGGTCCCGAGGAGCGTGTCATACAGCTCAGTCAGCTGACGGTTCAAGCTGAAGTCGCTTTGGCACAGATCCTGCCACACCGCCAGCAGCTGCACCTGCAGGGGTCACAAGAACCATGCTGAGAGGAGACCTGACAGGGCACAGATCTAGCTTTGCTTATTTCAAACCAAGAACTCCCCATGCAAAGCACTTTTGCTAAAACACAATGCCCACCCTCGCTCCTCTCTCCAGACTTCAACATAACATTTTGCTATAATTCAGCACCACAGAAGGAAAGGACTTTCAGCATGAAGCTAGAGGCTTCTTAGTTGATTCAAAGATTTAATTAACATTGGTATTTTACTCATAAAATGAGACTGTAACTGATACCCCCACATATAATAGTTGAAATACTTGGCAAGCCCCAGCCTTGAACTTAATCCTCAAAAGTCACAGTCAAGAGAGAAGTTTTGAGGATCAGGTTATGGCTACAGAACTGTCTGGAATTCCAACTTTTAATCTTCCCTGAAAAGAGTTTACAGAAGTCAGCAGCTGGCAACTTGCAGCAATAAAGTTATTGCTGACATAGCCACATCCACGAAAAGCAAAGCAAAACTCTAAGGCACAGAGAAACCAAGCAGAACACACATATCCTGTGTCTGCTGCAGGAAGAAACACAGAGCCCTGAGTGGAGAATTACTCCTGAAACAGGGGAGTAACCAAAACTGTTCAGAGTCAGCCAGAGGAGTCAGAGAATGAAACATGGGAAAGAACAGGTTCCATCCTCCTGCAGACAGGGAAAGGAAAATTCCTGATGTAGCAGCTCCCTCTACAGTCCACCCAAGGCAGGATCCCAACTTTTATTCCATCACATTAAGATATAATTGAAACACTTACCTTGTGACATTTATAGTAATAAGCAAGGAGCTGGGGCATCCGATCAATCTCAGTGAAGACTTTAACAAATGTTTTTGCCTGATCTAAACAAAACAAAATAACAGGCAGATAATAGTCAGTCCCAAAGCTGAGGGGGAGACATCAGTCTAACTGAGCAAGAGAATTTTTCTTTCAAAGGCATGTGCACAACAGCCTGCACAGAAAGACACACTTTCACCTTGTGTTTGCTTATCTCCTCAAAGAGGAGCAAACTGCCTAAAAGCCACACTCAAACAAGAACAGCTAGCAGACACAAGGGATAAATTCAACTTCTTAACCAGCAAATTAGTATTAAAGACAGCTAAAACCCAGAGGGTTTCCTAGAAGGAAATAATTATTTTCAGAAAGTTTCCAAACAAGTTTTCCTTATCCATTACAGTACCAAGCTATAACAGAAATGCCCAGTAGCACTGCAATAATGCAAAACCTGTAGGAGAGAGGAGATGTGGGAGAATCTAAGCTGTAGGAGAATCAAAGGTGCACTGGACTGCAGGCAGCTGCAGGGCACGTAACACTTCATGGCATCTGGCTCCACCAGAAGAAGCACACAAGCCAGTCCCAGGAGCCTTCAGGACACAAACTCCCCACCCAAACAGCATTTTACTTTTGAAAGAAAATAAACCCAGCATTGACAGTAAATGACACCGAGCCTCACTGACCTACAGACTGGGAGTTAAACGCAGCGACGATCTGAGGGCTGGCCATGGCCTCCAGTCGGTTCTTCAGAGCCTCAAGATGCACACACTTCTCCGAGTAATCCGGTGTGTCCACGAGCATGGCCAGGCTGCTCTGCATGCTGGTGAGTTTGGCTGAAATCACAGACACATCCTGCCACCAGGGACAGGCAACCCAGTTACTGGACATCACCTCAGAAAGCACCAGTATCAGCTCTGTAATGACGTTTTACAAACAGGCACGTTGTTTAAAGTCACTTCAGAAACCTCCTTGCAAACAATTTCCCTGAACAGCTGGAGGTGTAAAGACCAAGAAGACTAACAGGGTCTGTACCTGTGTTTTAAGAGTCTCCTCAATGTCTGCGCTTAGCGTGCTCCATTTGTCTGCCTCCTGAAGTGACTCGGCAGCCAGCTGCATCCGGGATTTCACCCGGTCAATCTCCACCAGGACCTGAAGGAAAAAAATCACAGCATCACCACTGAAACAGAGGATGGGGCCATGGATGCTCATCCCACAGCAGTTATTGTCAGTTGGAATTTTAAAAATTGGGTGAAATGCCAATGCCTGTGACAAGGAGGAAGGAGTTGGCTGAAAGAGCTACTGTTAATGTTAAACAAGTGCTTTTGTCTATCTTGAGTTCACCAGACTGTTGAATAAAAAAAAAAGTCTGGAGACTTTAGAATTTGACAACTTGCAGACAAACACTAAATAAGACAAAAACCAACCTGCATTGACTGAGCTGTGTCTTCTTCAAATTTCTTGATATCTTCTTTAACAAGGATCATTTGCTCCTTCAGGAATGTTGCCTCCTGTTTCAAGACCTCCACTTCCCGGAGAACTCTGGGCATGTTCTGGAGAGCCTGATGGCTTGTTTCTACAGAAACACCAAGCAGTACAGTGAGGAGGGTGGAGAACCCTTGCAGGTAAATAGCCTTTATATATATATAAACTCCATCAAAGAATCATGGAATTGCTTTGGATGGACCTTTAAGATCGAGTCCAACCAAAAACCCAACACTAAGAATTCCACCACTAACCCATGTCCCTAAGCACCACATCTACACGCCTTTTACATCCCTCCAGAGAGGGTGAACCCACCGCTTCCCTGGGCAGCTGTCCTGGTTTTGCTAGGATAGAGTTAATTTTCCTCTCAGTAGGTAGAAATTGCTGTGTTTTGGTATGAGATTTGTTAGGAGAAGGTTGCTAGCACTAACGTTTTTAGTTGTTGCTGGAAGTCCAAAGACTTTGTGTTTTGCCAGTTTGCAAGTGCAAAGGACTGGGGGAGGAGCAGAGTAACTAGCAAAAGCCAAAACTGGCATTTGGCTCTGCCAATGAGATATTCCATCTCATATCTCATCACATTCAGCAGATTAATGAGGGCTGAGCGGGAAGCTGGGGATTCTCTCGGGGATTGCTCAGGCTCTGGCTCTCCCGGGACGGCGGTTTGGGTTTGGGACTGTCTCTGCTCCTGGATCACTGGCTGGGACAGGCTGGGCACTGGTTGCCAAGCAATTGCACTGGGCATCACTCATCTGAATATCCTGTTATTACTGTTCTCATTATTATTTTATTTTATTTCAATTACTAAATCGCTTTTACCTCAACCCATGAGTATCCTTACCCTTACCCCTCCAATTCTCCCCTCTGTTCCCCGGAGGGCAGAGCGAGCGAGCGGCTGTGTTCGGCTGCCAGCAGAGCGAAACCAGCACCAGAGCCGGTTCCGACACCCCTTTGGCTGCAGGAATTTTTCCTCACGCCCAGCCCAGCCCAACCCTCCCCAGGCAGGGGCAGCTCTTTCCCAGCGCCCAGAACAGCTCTGGCAGGACACGGAGGTGACCGAAGCGCAGGGTGAGGAGGGTTCCCGGGGGTAAAACTCACCCCGGCCCCAGTGAGCAGCCCCGCGGCGGCGGGCGATGGCCGCAGCCCCGCAGCCCCCTCACCTTCCACGGCGTTGTTCACCTCCTGGATGAAGAGCTGCAGCTTCATCACCAGGGTGGCGGCGTGAGCGTCCACCTTCCCGGGGGCCTCCTGCTGCACGGCCCGGAAGGCCGCGTTCACCCAGCTCTTCACCTCGAAGTCATCCGACAGGAACCGGGAGAAATCCATCGCCGCCGCCTCGGCCCCGGGGGCAGCCGGGGGAAAACCAGGGGAGGCCGGGGCCTCGGAGCCGGCGCTCGAAGCGCAGCGGAGCAGGAAGCGCGGTCCCAGGCCCCCGCCGGCCACCGTACCCGGTGCGCGGGGCCTTCCCGGTGCCGTGGGCGGGGCCCGGCCGCTCGGCACCGCCTCAAAGGGCTCCTTTGCCCGTCCTTTAAATCCCTCCGGGGATGGGGACTCCACCACTGCCCTGGGCAACCCCTTCCAATGCCTCAGAACCCTTTCAGCAAAGAAATTCTTCCTCACATCCCATCTCAACTGCCCTGGCCACAACTGGAGCCCATTTCCTCTTGTCCTGTCCCTTGCTCCTTGGTTGAACAGACCCACCCCCACCTCTCTGCACCCTCCTTGCAGGGACTTGGACAGAGCCAGGAGGTCTCCCCTCAGCCTCCTTTGCTCCAGGCTCAGCACCCCCAGTTCCCTCAGCCTGAACTCAGCACACTTGTGCTCCAGACCCTTCCCCAGCTCCGTTCCCTTCTCTGGACACGCTCCAGCAGCTCCAGGTCCTTCTGGGAGTGAGGGGCCCAACACTGAACCCAGCACTCGAGCTGCAGCCTCACCAGTGCCCGGTGCAGGGGGACAATCACTGCCCTGGTCCTGCTGGCCGCACTAGCTCTGGTCCAAGCCCTGTTCTTGCCCACACACCAGCACACAAACCCCAGTGAACACAGGGTGGGTAGGTCCCATCCTTCCGAGCAGCCTGTCACAGGGGCTCATTGTTGGTATAGGTTTGCCTTTTTTTTTTTTAATTCAAAAAGAAAAGGGAATGGGAGAGAGGGACAATCGGCCCAGAAAGCAGCAGGAAAAGCTTGTATGGAAGAAGCACTAAGGGCCCCGGGCTGCAGGGCCCCACAGCAGGGTCCTGTAAAGTAGGGTAAGGTACAGAAAATGGCTGTGGCAGAAGCAGCCAGTTCACACTCCTCCCAGCAGACACCTGCACAGAAACCAAAGGAAGAAGGAGATGGTGGATCCCGAGGAAAGGAGCCATTGCGGGGTCGAGGCCGGCATCGCTGGCACACCCAGTCCCTCCCCACCCACCGCTAAGGCAATACGGCAATGTCCAAGCCTGCTGAACTTCAGCTCCTGCCCCAGAGCTCTGCTTCTGGGAAGCCAGTCACCTCTCCCACCTCTCTGAAGGGCTGCACACCTTGTGTGAACACGAGTTTGTACCTCAGTCGGATGGGATCCTACGAGAGAAAGGAACAGAGAGAGGGGCACGTCACCATTGCTGATTCCTGGCCCCTCTTCAGCCTCACCCCTCGCAGCCTTGCTGCAGTGAATCACTCTCTAAAAGGGGAGAGGAACACTTCATCCATGGGGAAGGTCCACACAGAACAAGACCTGGATCTTCATAAGAGATATAAGGAGTGACTGGGAGTGACTGGGAGACCTGTGCAAGCCACCCAAGGGCACGCTTGGCAATCCAGGCCTGGCCAACTGTCTCAGTGACAGAGGATTCCTCACACCAGTCGTTGGTCTTGTAATTACTCATCAACTCAGCAGAACTGCCACCCATTGCTTGTGACATGCCAAGTGCCCCACCAGCAGACTTGGTCACCACACGTACCTGGTGTGGGTTGGCGAGCAGCAGGACCTGGGATACCACCGTGGGGGGGAGAAGGGGGCTGAAGGCAGGCAGCTCCGAACCAGATGCTGGCTGTAACTTTATTTTCATGGTCTGAAAGAGAAAACAAAAGAAATGCTTTTTGGTCCACACTGAAAAAGGGCTGGGAGTATTACCAAGCCACAGAGCTGGTTACAGACACCTCAGCCAGCTTTCACCATGGAATGAAAGGCATGCCTTTTCACAGCTACACCCAAAGGCAGGTCTTCCTCAATAGCCAGTTCTGTGCTGCACACACAGAGGCAGAACGAGTGCCTCACCCAGGAGGCTAGAGCAGTGCATCTGGAACCCCATCTAGTTGTCTCAAGGCCAGGGATACACTCTGTGCAACAGGCACCAGGGCCACAGGCACCACCACACAACAGGTTCATCGTTCAGAGACAGTGAGCCATGCAATTGCTGATGAGCACGGCAAATCCTACGCAAGAAATGGCAAACCTCTCCTGAGGACATTCTGAGTAGTCCCACTCCCTGCTGCTCGTCATTAAGCTTCTCACCTTTGGGACTGCAGCCTGGAACGCTATGTCCTTAATTGCTTGAGCTGATGTGCTCAGCATGGACAGAACCATCACCAGCACGTCGGGTCGGCCAGGAGCCGGGTCTCTGGAGAAGTGGAGCATGGCCTTGAAACCATTCCTGTCGTACACAGTGAGGGGACAGATGCTGCCTGCCGGAGACAGGGGGGAATCAGAAAGCAAGCATGGATCCCCTTCCCTTCTGAGGGCAGAGCAGCGAAGATGGGATAAGGAGCAGCAAGAAGGAAACACACATACAAACTTTTACTTCCTCCAGCAAACACAGACAGAGCAGTGAACAGCACCTGCCTGGGATTTGCATTTTGCCCCTAAGGCAGAGAAAGGAATTTGAACTTCTAAATTAGAGATATAGCAGCTTGGATTTCAACAGTCAGCTAGAGATGTCAGGTATGAATCCAATACGGATATGATGGGAAAAATAAAATGTAACTCTTCAGCACAAACAAGACTGAGCCTCTTATCACCACTGCCTGATAAATCCACACCCAACCATCACCATCCAGCCCTTCCAAAACCTGGTCAGTCCTTCACTTGAGAGACTGAAGGCGGGAGACAACCAGTCAGAGTGTCCTTGCACCTGTCCTCTTCCACAAGCAGTGACAGCCAAGGCTCTGCAGCCCTTGTAACAGGGCACAGGGGTGCCACATACCCGGGGTAACACTCCAGGAAGTGGGTGCAGAGCTGGGCCATACAGCATTGGATTGAAAAGCAGAGGTGGAAAGAACAGCTCTGCTGGAGGAAGCCTGACATCTCCCACCCACAGATCCCTTTTAAGCCTCTGGAGAAGAACTGCTTGAAGCTTGATTAAAGGTGCTGAGGGCAAACAGTTTAGAAGCACATCACAGAAGTTACCCAGGGCAGGATACTCCTGACTACTGAGCAGGGAGGACGAGGATGTTTTCAAGGTACAATCCCTAGCACGTGCTCAAATTCTCAGATACATCATAGAATAGTCATTACTTTTCTCCATCTGACCTGCACAGCATGAAGCTACTTTGGCCTGCTCCCCTGCAAAAATCACAGAACAGCTCTAGTAAGCCTCTAGTAAGCAGAGCTGGGGCACAGAAATCATGGCACTTACTCGGTGTAATTGAAATTAAAGGAACAAAAAGGTTTTCTAGAGAAGCATCAAGGGAAGCTGGATGCAAAGAGGCAGCAGGCTTCAGCTCGTAGCCTAGGCTGGAGAATGAAGTATCTGCCATTGAACTATTTGGAAGATCTGCAAAGGGCAATTTCACTGGTGATAAATCCCTGGAAAGAAAAGCATGTAGAAAGCTTGTATTAACTGGGGAGACTACCTGGAATACACCACCTTCTGCTGTGTCCATCTTGTGTTCCCAATCCCTCGCCACTTTTAGGTATAAAGAACAAGCTTACACTCTCTAAGTTCTTAAGAAATTTTAAAACTGTCTCTATTTTATAAGGAAGAAGCTGCTGCTTCAGCATTCATTAAGGCAGACTTTGATTTCTGTTCCTAATATGAAAGAGTTCAGGGCTTTGGAAGTCGACTCTCCCCATGCACAGACCCTCTGGAGCTCTGGTCAGAGAGATCAGAGTAACTTCCAGCTGAAAGACAAGGCAAAACGCTGGGAATCTCTGGTAGAATTTCTTGGCCTGCAATATGGCAGACTGAATAAGCACACTGTAATGGTCACCTGCTCTGAAGATCTGTGGATGGTTAATTTGGTTCCCAAACTGTGAGGCTTCCACCGAATGCCTGGAAACTACTTTGTCACAGCCTGGAGAGAACTGGGGAAAGTATTTTTTGAGTCACAGGTTATTATAAAAAGACCTGACTGTATGGTTTTTGTTCCTTTAGCTCAAGATCATCTTGCCACTAAGCCACTTTGTCTCCCCAAGCTTCTGGCCCCTGGAAGGTCCTAGTGTGCAATTACACAAAGTGCAATTAACGGGTGCAGAGCTGCTACGCAGGAGCTAACACGGACGGACCCTTGCCACCACTGCCCAGCTGTAGCTGAAAGGTCTTCCTAAGCCTCACTGCTATAGAACAGTACTCCTCATCTCCAAAGCCAGACTGTAACGGGTACAATTTGCTTACAAGGATGTTATCTTGGTCCTGGATGGTGGAGAGAGCTGATCAACCAGGTCCTGAAATTCATTCTTCTCTGAACAACCATCTTCCCACCTCTCCTGCAGTCCCAGTGTTTGAACAGCAGTTGTGATTTCACTATATCCATTGGGTGCAGCAGTCTGAAAAATAAAGCACTTCTCATTCATGCTATAGAACATCCACAAAAATCAGTCCTGTTCCACTGAAATGAACCTCATTTTTAAGAGCAGTACTTAAAGTAGAAATAAATGTGAGTAATCTGGTTGAAAACTGCAACTGGGAAATTCATTGCAGAGCAGGAAGATTACAGTTTCCTTTCAGAACAAAAGACTGCCAGACAAAGCTAGATCAAGAATCAGGTCTGATTTTTGTCTTTGGTACTTTATGGACTAAAGTATCTGAGGATCACTCACCTCTGGTAAGCCGAAATCGGGCGGTGGTCTCTGTTCAACAGGAGAGTTGCTGAGACCTAAAAATGATGCCAAAATGCCACAGATCAATGAGAGAAAACAAGGGTTTTCCATCAGTTCTTCCTTTGTTATCTAACAGTAGTTTGACTACAGTCTCACACCATTAAGAAACTACATTCTTGGAAACTTATGGCACTGGCAGGAAGGGTCTGCTTCCTTTTAGGGCCAACATTAAAGTCAAAGTTCTCCTCTATTAAATGCCACGAACCCCAGTAACAAAGATAACACTGTACTGAATTGCACATACAAACCTAATGACTGCAACTCCTCGTCCAGCAGACAGGTGGAGGCTGTGCTGCCGTGCCGGGAGGCGGTGGTGATGTCTGCACACTGGTCTGTAGGAGACTGGGACGTCGCCTCCAGCTCAGAGAAGTCAATCAGTGTGTAGCTCTTCATGCGTCTTGGGGCTGTCCAGCATGCTTTGGAAACAGCAGAAAGAGTTGAAGAGAAACCTCCTGAAAGGAACAGTGGATGTGTGGGTACAGGCACACTCCAAGAGATTTAAAGGTGAAGCACTTCAGGAATATTTTCTATCAACCATATGTAAAAGACAATGATGGTTACATAAGAGTTTCCCTGGGTTATAGGAGTTTCTCCACATTTATTCTCTGAGAAGCACTTCCCTTCCAAACTCCACTCAGAGGTGACATGCAGGAGCAGAGCTGTTGTGGAATGCTCCAGATGCTCTTTACCTGGTGCATCAGCAGAGCTGGTGGCTGAACCTCCTCCACCACCATTTTCATGGCTGGCTACAACCTGCCTGTACTGTCCGAGCGCCTGTGTGAGCTTGTCGTTGGCTTGCAGTATCTCAGCTGGAAAACAAGAGCAGAAGCAAAACAGTCATGTCCTAGCATGAGGGTCAGTTCCATGGCACTCCCCAGACTGCTCCTGACTGTGCAGCTGAGGACTTGCCCAGAGCAAAGTCTAGCAGGGCAATCTGCCTCAAGCTCCTGACCAGTTTTTCACTCCATTTTCTGAAGTGCAGCATTTTGCACATACACCTGCTGATTTCAGGCCTTTTTCTCATTTATCAAGATCACTTTGAAATCTAATCCTGTCTCTGAAGTGCCTACAGTTCCTGCCATCTCTTATGTACTCTGTTGTTCCCTGAAACTTCTCTGAGTGTACTTGAGTCTATAATCCAGCTGAAGAGCCCTGGCATTCATGGGTATGAATGAAATGTTCAAGGCACAGCTGAGCTCTTCTGTTTGCTGTTTAAGATGTCTATTCAGCTAGGCATCACTTCAGTCAGGTCTTCAAGGCACAGGGACATGACTGTGAAATGCAGTCCTCTGGGAAGGGCTAAATTTCACAACTGTGGAATTCAAACATGCTGCTCATGTGACCCTCCTCAATATATTACTTAAAAAAATATTCTTCCTTCTGTGTTGACAGACAGGGAGAACTTCCACCTCTGTGGAGAAAAGACCTCAAAAGCCTTCAGTTCCCTGAACACCAGAACTCCACAAACTCTGAAAACCACCTTGGCTGGAAGAAACTGGATTCACTTTGGGCTTCGAGTGAAAATTTATCACTTCCTTGGAAAGGAGTGGGAGGAGATTTATGCCACGTCCCATAGGAATGGTTTAAAGGTGCATGTGGAAAGCTTTGCCAGCAGGGTAGCAAGTGGTGAAACGTTCCCCCTCTCAGAGGAAGGGCATACCCCACTGGTCAAAGCAAAGGTAGACAAAGTAAACTGCAAGGAAATGCAAGGACACTGCTGGCTCTTACCTAGAGCCTCATCGTCATCAGTTGTCTCACTGGCAAGGCGAAACAGCAGCGGCCTGAGCTTCTCACAGCGCTGGAACAGCGTCTGTGGAAGGAAACATTTCACATCATTGCTCAGGAGATCTCAGACACTCACACTTCTCTGTCCCCATGACCACCTACAAGTGATGCTACCTCTAGAACAGGAGATGCACCCTCTGCCCAGGTCCAGACGAAGGGTATCACTGCTGTGTGCTGCTGCATTCTTAAAAACCCACAGTGAGCTGGATGCACAGCCACTGGCACCAGGAGGCTTTGCTGGTACCTCCTCAGCAATCACACCCTCTCTACACATACAGATGTAAGACAGACCAGTGTAAAATTACTCAATTTAAAAGAGAAAGTATCCAGGCATGAACAGATTGATCACAGTACTCAGAGGGAAGTATTACGACCGTCAGTTGCAACTGCCACCAGACAACGCAGAGCCACTTACAGCTCCTGGCTCAGTGTTTCAGGGAGTGAGGAGGCAGGGGGGCAGCTGCTTTTCCAGTCTGAAAGTAGGGTCCCTTCCATCTACAGCAGCAGCACTCCCTACAGCAGCTAACTCCAAACTCTGCCATCACACATAGCCACAGGAGAAGTTCTTAACTACAGAAATTCAGTTGTCTGAAGTTTGGAGTTTTTTTAATTTGAGAGCCTGGTAGGCAACCCAGTGGAGCTTCAAGTGTTTCAAGATCATGGAGCTATTCTGACAGCCCTATTAGTGACAAGACACCTTTCTTTAATTCACTTATGAGCAGCAGCAGAGCAGGCACTCTGGGTAGAAAAAGGGGAATCACAGAGACCATAGCACAAGCTGAGGAACCACAACCCTGAGCTGCTCTGGTCAGTTCTCATCACACCCACCTACCCACGCCTGGGCTCACGGGGATTCCCAGCTGGTGTGCCACGGTTGGAGGAAGAACCATTTCCCCATAAGATCCCCCAAGAAGAGCAGCTAAACTGGCCAGAAACTCAAACCAGCAGAGCAGGAGATTGTTCCATTTGAACTCCCACGACACTGACAGGAGGGACCGTTGTTTGTCGAACACGTTGGGAACGTTTCCCGCCGTGGCAGTGCTCTTCCCGCAGCAGAAGCCAAGTGCACTGTGCCACCCCTTTGGGTCCTGCTGTCCTGGGCCCTCCCAGCCATTGCCAGACAAAAGAACCTCTTCTGCAGGAAAAAGAGCATTTACCTGTAGGGTCTCCTGGTCAGATCTGGATAACTCTTGTCTCCTGTAGTTCTCCAGTAATTCATCCATCCGTTTAACATTCTCAGAAACCTCACTGAGGGTACTCGCTCTTCTGGACACCCTCGCTGACTTTTCTTGTTCCTTTGATGAAAGATAAAAGTAGATGATGAGTTGGCTGGTGCAGCCAGAGCACGTGCTTTGCTGGCTCACTCTGGATCACACTTTTTGGGAGTTGCTTCCTACTAACACTTTACTGCAGGTGGAGGAGGCACAAGAGCCCCCCAACAGCTCCAGTATCAGCCCTCCACCAACCTCCCTGTCAAGGGTGAGGATGGAAACCTCCTGCCCTCCTCAGCACACCCTGGACACTGTGCTGATGCATAAGGAATTCATTTCACCACAGGCATGAGTAAGTCTTCAAAATTAGAGTTGGGGTTTGGTGGCTTCTGCCATACAGAACGACAGTCTCAAAACAACTGCAGGGATTCTGTTAAACCAGACCAAATCTCCTCTTTATGCAGAGAATTGGGGTGCCCTTTCAGATGGAAAATGAAAACAGACACACCAGATGTGCACACACACAAAGAGGCAGTTCTGTACAGATGTGGCTTTTTTCCACCTGGGAACTGAGTTTCTTTTTGGAACCTTTCCACCACTAGTGCAGCACTATGCCAGGATCCCACTGACGTGGAAGTGTCCTGCTAGACAGGCTCCTGGGTATAAATACACCCTGTTCCTGGCAAAAGCATATTTTATGGAAACAAACCAATCCTGCACTGTAGCTTCAGGATAACAAATCCTGAAAATTGTCCCTCTTCTGGGGCAGCTCAAACAGTTCAGCTGAGACTGATGTGGCAGCACGGCTCCCATTACCACCTCTTGCTATGCCCTTTCACACCAGCAAGGTGGCAGGCACTGCAGGGGTCAGGTATAGAGGGCCCACTGCCAAAAACTGCATGGCCAAGTGCCCTTCCACCCTCCCCAGGTGCAAACACAGCTCCTGCCCCAGGGAGCTCCCCACCTCTTTGATCATGCTCTTGATCAGACGGTTGGCAGCCTGCAGGTCTTCGGCGTGGTTGCTCTTCAGAAGCCGTGCTAAGAGCTGTGGAGGGGGGAGCATTGCACAGCAGTGAGCAGCAGTTTCTAGACACTGTACTGCAGACACACATCACACCAGAGCAGATACTGAGACACTCTCAGTGTCATAACAGTTTCTATAATCCTGGAAGTACATGGGCTCTTGTCCCATAATCTAACCCAGATTTTATTGCTGCCTTTTGCAGCTGCCTGCACACACTGTTTGGCTGTTTAGGAAGAGGAACTCTCTAGCTCTGCAGAACTTCTGTAAGAAACCCTCCCTCAGGAAAGCTCAACAGAAACTGATGTTTTCCTCTAAGAAAAATAATCACTTTTTACTAAGCAAAAAGTTCTGACAACCCATCAAAGAACTCTCTAGCTGTTGTACAGCAAGAAGTATTCTCATTATTCTGAAGACTGTCTGAAACAGCAAAAGCCCTCAAAAAATGACTGAGCCTGTTTCCTCATCTGTACGAACCGAAGCAGGGAGTAGGCATGAAAACCTTCAGGCTTACCTTTGATTTCTCTTCATCTCTGTCAAAAATAGAATTCTGAGGTCTTGGAGAAGGGGGAGGTAAAATTTTGTCTTCTGGCACTTTGGGGTCTTCTTTGACAATCCCTGGAATGGGTAACAACATCTGTTCAGTGATGCCCGAGCTGTTACCAGCCCAATGCTCAACAGCACGTGGGATTTTCCACCTGGTTCCTTCACCCCTCCCCAGAACTGCACAGAACGAGGTGCAGAAGGAAGGATTTGTCCTGTACCTCTTCCCTGCACAACAGCAGCAAGCACTGTGAGAACAGAGGCCACAGAGCCAGCCTGATCTTTGACTCAGTGAGGCTGGTTTTTGGTAAATCTCCTCAAACAGTTTCAGGCATCCTTAAGTCCCCAAACAGCCTTGCAAGTGTGGCCTTTGTCCTTGTCTCCTTCCATACAGCATCTTATGAAAAAAGCTGAGTCATAAAGAGGACAGATATCTGTGGTCTGAAGCCATGTGATTTGAAGGCTAAAAAGGAAACTGAAATAACAGAAACCTTGTTTCTTCAGCATCTGATAAGCATCCCGGATTTTAACTTCCTGAGGAAACCAGACTGTCCAACTGAATATCACTTCTGTGACTCTTGACTTGACTTTCTCTGAAGACCAGGTTCCATAGTACTGAAAAGAAAACAAAACAAAAAGTAAATGGAGGCAAAAAAGATTAAAACCAAAGAATTAGGGCCAGATATGCCACGTGGGTCTATCACCAAGTTGTTTGCGTGCAGAGACCAAGTAGCAAATGGATTCCTAACACTTGCTTCATCACAGTGTTGTCAACTGTGTATCCTGTGGTATAGGAAATGGTGTGTATAGTGCTGGCTGTAAAAACAAAGAATGCTATTAAGTGTATGAAAATTACATAAATATTATATGACAATCAAAATGAAATCATTAAAAACTTCTCTGATCTGTTATCGAATCCAAAACCAAAAGTAAGCTGGTTCATTTTAGTGAAAACACTTCTGTGCTTGACTTTATCGACTTCCCTTAACTGCCCACAATGCAAATAGCACCACTGGCCTCATCCAGACCCAGGCAAAGGAAAATTGAACAAAACAAAAATGAAAGTTATTGTCTTTTTCAGCATCTGGATGTTTCTGACAATTTCCCTCACTGTTGCCTATAAGCACTCACTTCAGTGTGTTATAAACATCACACACAAACCAGAACACTAGGCATTTCAAACTCATAAAATGACACTCTTCTGTCAAAACAGCAAACAAGACTCCCTGTGCTGCCCTGTTCTCTGCAGTTTGTTGTTTCTCTGAAATACTTTTGCTGAACCTGGCAGGGAGAGAAGAGGTTTTCTTGCTGGGTGAGACATTTCTCTGAAACGAGCGCTTTGCACCTCAGCCATCGAGGTGATGTAACGGAAAACGAAGCCTGCGCAAGCGGTAACGGAGCAGGACCCGCTGGGAAGGGGAGTCCATGACGGAGCTGCCGAGAGGGGCGTTCCAGAAAGCCCCAGGGCTGCTCGCTGGGGCAGAGGGGAGCAAGGCAGGGAGATCACACCGTCCCTGGTAAGGCAGGCCTCCACCTTTCAGCATGAGTGGCACTGCCAGGGGACCCAGCACATCCATCTGAACCCACTTTGCTTCTCAAACCAAACTTCTCACCTCTGATGGCTGCTTCTGTTCTCAGGAGGCAGCGATGGCGCTCAGAAGCAAAGTTCTCCACAGCAGGGAGCAGGAATAAATACACTGAACTAACACCTGGCGAGCCAGGGAGGCAGAGCAGCAGGAAGGGACTTTGCAGCTTCCACATTAGCACAGCGGACCCCTTCCAGCCTCCCCCTGACCCCAGGAGTCGCTGCCCAGCGCTGGGAACCCTCTGCCCAGCTTCCAGGACGCCCTCAGCAAAGGGGCAGCATCAACACAGGACAGTCTGTCACACGATGGTGGAGCAAGGGCAGCACCAGTGCTGCTGAGGTCCAGTCCCCCTGTCACTACCTAAGCTGAATCTGTCTGTGGAACAGCACCCAGCCCCAGAATAACCTCTGGCAGGGGAAAGCAAGAAGGAGAGCAGCTGGAGAACAAGGATTTGATGATAGAGCATAAGAAAACACGGGAAAGGCTCTGGGCAGCTCCTGGCATCTCTGTCCTCTGCCATTTCCACAACCAAAGTTCTGTAAATCATTGAGAGGCAAAAGGGCCACAGGCAGAGGGGTCACAGGAACAATTTCCAGCTCCTCCAGCCTCTGACTGTCCCAGCAGAGTTGGGAGAAACCAAAAGGAAAAACTTTTCACAGCAAGAGCCCCTGGCTTACATCTTCTACAGGGGGATTCACATCCAGCCCTTGTGTGTGGAGCACAGAATGAAATCTGCTCTACTTCTACGTGAGAGTAATTCTAAGTTTTCATATCCAGCATGAAATAACCAGCATGTCCCACCTGCAATGTCCAGCACAACCACCACCACCTACCTTTGGGGAAAGCACTTTAATCAGCTCATTCAGAAACCTGAATTTTGCTATTTCATTGTGAAATTTTTCACCGCAGTTATTCACACAGGTCTCTAGCACCTGCAGAAAACAAGAGAGTCCTAAACAGAAACTATATAAAGGTCTTGGGGAATTTTACAAAACTTAGCCATTATAATACTAAATCTCTGAATTTTCTGATACTGCATTCACAAAGACAAGATACTGAGGAAGTTGTACAGCAGGAACATGTACTTTTCCTTCATCCAACCTTAAGCAGTAGGTTTAAGACCATCTGCTCTGTTCTACTCATCACTAATAACTTTTGGGCCCCTGATTCTGTGGTGGGACCACAGGCCAAAAAGCAAGAGCTGCCAACCACTGAAACTCCTCAGCAGAACAGCATGGGAAGGAACGACAGTAGTCATTCCCTCCGTTACAGCCTGGGTTCTGTATTCCCTGTGCAATGGAAAGTTAAAAGGGGGAGACACCTAAGAGAAAAAGAAGACAGCTATACTGCCTCTACCCCCAAACTCTATTTCCAAGTTACTCTGCCTCTTGGCACGTGGATGAAAGCACTTACTGTGAGAGCGTGGAGAGCTTCCGCCTCCTGGGGTGACTGTATTTTATGTGCCAGCAGCCTCGGTGCAAGCGACGGGCTGGGGAGCAGCAGAAGCAAGTCAGACAATGCACAAGTTCCCAGGGAAAACAGATGCTGCCAATTGTGCTCTGCAGAGAACAGCCACTGATGGATTCACAACCTGCCACCTCAGACACCCTTCCCCTGGCAGAGTGCTGGCCTGGGGCACACACGAGGGGCAAGGCATGAATTGAAGCAGCTTGTGCCACCCACAGCTGCCCTCTGGCCATGTCCAGAGGCTGTCCCCTTGGAGGGAGCCAGCTGGGAGAGGCTGGGGGCTCTCCCTGGTCAAATGCCACGAGAACCAGCTCTGGAGCCATGGAAGCTCTAACGTGCAGCCCACGACTGGGATCCTGCTGACTGCTCCTGTGCACAGGTGTCAGACGATGGGCTCTGACACACAGGGCTCTGCTGGGGAGGGCACAGTGGCCGGACCTACCACCTCACAGGCTGCAGCAACAGACACCAGAGCCCGTTCCCAGCCATCACCCTCCTCCGCGCTGGCACACCCCACTCTGCCGCCTGTTTACCCGCTCTCGTACGGGCACCCTGGGGAGCAGCAGAGCCCAGCGAGTGCTCCCAGCCGCCTCTCCAGGCTCCTCATGCCACGGCTTACGGGTCCCACTGCCCCCCACAGCCACGAGAAGCTCGGAGCCAGACCCACAGCCCAGAGCAAACACAAAGAGCCATCTGTCTGCCTTACCCTTCCGTGTCGGCATTCACCTGGTCACAGAACCGCTGGATGCACTCCCAGTTTTCCTCGGGGCTGCTTGGGTCGGTGGCTTTATCTTGCAAAAGGGAAAAAAAAAGAGAAACCAGGCTGAGTGTGAGGGGCCTGCAAGCGAGGGCACAAGGCAGGAAGCAGCTCAGACCTGGCGCTGCTGGCAGCTGCTTTAGGGCTTGTTGTAAAAGAGGCAGAAATGGAAGACACGGGACAGGCAGGGAACAGCTGTTACTAAAATCTGCCCAAAAACACCGTCCTGAGCACACACTCTCGAGGAGTCAAAGCCAGGCACAGACTGAGGTGTTGAAAGCAGCAACACATGACGTTGCTTTCAGCACAGAGCACGAGAAACTGCTAAACAGCATTTACAGGACCGGACTGCAAACCCTGCCGTGCTGGAACACGGGCACAGTTCAGCCTTTTGCAACAGGGCTGCAGGAGCGCCCGTCCCACAGCTCTGCCTGCGCGGCTGGATCAAGGAAACGGCCTTTTCTGGCTTTTATCCACTCGCCAGCCCGTGCTTGGACAGCTCTGACAGGACTGGGGGTGAGGATGGACAGGAGAGATGGGGAGGAGGAGAGAGATTGCAGGTTTAAGACAGCGCTCATGAACAGCACCCCAAAGGGGCTCCGTGGAGAAGCCAGACCCCTCCACAGGGAGCTGAAGCTGCTCCGGTGCCCACTGGATTGGGGCCAGAGCCCGCCGCAAAGCCAGCCCCGGCCCCCGGTCCCCAGCCCCACTCACTGAGCCACCGCTCCAGCTCCCCCGCGCCGGCCATGGACTCCCGCTCCGCTCCGCCCCGCTGCGAGCAGGAGGCAGATCCTCCCGCCGCCGCTCCTCGCCTGCCACCGCCCGCCCGTGGGCAGCCCACGCGTTTTCCTGCCGTGGAAGTGTGTGCTGTGGGCGTGGGCTGGCCCAGGGAAACACCCGCCCCTGCAGCTGCTCCTCCCCTCGCTGGCGTGCAGAGCGAGCGCGCATTGGTGGGAACAGCATGAAAAGTCACTAAATTAATTTAATAATTAAAAGGTCATCACCCAAAAGAGGAAAAAACATGCCAGTCTCCTGGCAAGGGATATTTATAGCAGAACCACACGCGTGACACTGTACACGGGGAGGAGAGTCCCCCTCTCCAAGCAGCTCACTCAGCCCAGCAGGACACCAGGGCAGCAGCTATAACCACATACTGTCACAGCTGCAGGTACCCTGACTGCAAGGCCCTCTCCAAGAGGACCACTGCTTGAGACAAACCATGCTGGTATCACAAATACCATTGCTTTCTGTCCACACAGCCTCAATTTAAATGCTCATAGAAGTCTCTTTCTCCCAAGCTGGAAACCAGGCTGTTTGCACACGATGAAAGCAGAAGGACAGACCCAAATCTGTATTTGGTTCCTCTCCCAAAGTGGCTTATGCTTAGTGCAGATACACACAGACCAGACACAGCATGGTGACACCTGCCTGGGCTGCAGTCCAGCTCAACGCATCAAAGACAATCGTGCTGAGATCAAAGAGTGCAGGTCTAGGACGAGAGGTGCTGCCTGCACCACCTGATCCGCTGCCTGGCTGTCGGGGTCACTCCTGTCCCATATTAGCTAGACAGTGCTTTGTGGATTCGTCCACACACTTCTTTGGGTCCCAAGGTCACCATCATCTCAGCAACGCTGGGTCCGTGCTGCAAACACAGAAGCAGTCACTGTAAAATGGAAACTTACACTTTTCAGCACGTGTTTGTGCACCAGCAGACGGAAATGGCAGTGATTAGCTATCAGATCGCTGCTGGACAGAGGGCAGGGGTTCTACTAGCGAGCTCAAAACAAGGGCTTGGTTTTTTTCTTTTTAATCCTAAAGTAAAATGCTAAGAATGGTCAAACTGACCCAGAAGGATTGCTGCCAGCGCCTCAGCCAGGATTAGGCTTTGAAGAACTTTTGTAAAGCTTGGTTTTGAACTTTGGAAAATCAGATTGCACATAAAATCCCAGCTTTGCCCAGAACCTACAGCCCTGCCAATGCTCCCTACTGCTGGTCCAGAGGTTTTGCTAACTTCAGATTTGTGACAGTTTCTGCCTTTCTGAAACTCCCAAATTGCTGTATATTGGCACATTTGCTCATAGCAGCAACTGATGTCAGTTCTTGCAAGGTGCCCAAATACCAGTATCTTGCTATCACAGAGAAAACAGCTGTTTAAAAACAAAAAAAAGTCCCAGTCTCAGAATTTTATTTTTCTTTACCTGCTGCCCACTGAGAGCCAAGCGGAGGAGCCTCATCATGCTGCTGTACTTAGTCTCCTTGGTTTGCTTCTGGAGGCTTCTCAGGTCTTTGTTCAACTGCTCCATGGTCAAAACAGCGGCCTGCCTTGTCATGAGCCTTTGGGAAAGAAGATGTCCTTACAGTCTGGGGACACACAAAACGCAGGAATCCTGCCCAGAAATGACTAATGACTCTGATGACTGCCAGCTACCTCAGACTGGTTTTGCAAAATCTTCTGGCAACACCAGCAGCCCAAGGTAAACTCCCTGCCCTTCGTCCCTGCCCTGTGCCAGGGCACTCCCTCTGCTCACTGCAGCATTGCCCCTGGGCACAGGCACCCTGCGAGGCTGGCAGGCGGCACTGCTGCACCTCCACACTGCTGCTGACTCTGCTCTGCCAAACCCTGCCTTTACTTAACAGTTTCAGAAGCAGAGTTTGTTCAGAAAAGCATCAAGCTCAAATCACAAAATTACACCAAGGACCTGGAAAACCACAGCAAAAGCTGAAATTCTGGTTTCTTTGTTACTGGTTGGATTTTTAGAGGTGCAGGAGCCATCACTGATATCCTCAGCTGCAGGCAGCCATGCTGTTATCCCTCAGGACAGCAAGCAGTCTGACATTTACATGACCATCACTTGCTCAGCTGTGACAAAAGACTGAGTCCAACCAACTGTGCTGATGGCTGAACATAATTGCTCAACTTGCAGATACCACCACCTCAACTGCTCCCTAAAATACTTTTCAGGGCTCATTTTAGTCCAGGTGTGAGATCTGAACTGAAAAGGCGCCTCTCACACCAGCCCACCTAGCTGCAAGGTGTGGAGCAGCAGAGGGACACGGGGCAGCAGTGAAACACGCTGGCAAAACCCCACAAAGCTGGTCCAGAAGGAAGGTCTGAGAGCAGGCAGACCACCTGCCACCTCAGCAAGGTTTCTGAGCAGACAGAACCACAGACTGCGAGTGAGAGACAGAGAAACGGGGGCAGGAGAAGCTCCACAGGGACGAGCTCTTCAGAAGTGACAGTGATTCCAGCTGGACACAACTGGGTTCATTCCAGAGACTCAGAATTGTGTCTCATTACGTTATGTGAGTGCATACTGACCAAAACCACCCTGCACCTCTCCAGTTCGATGCCCCAGCAGACAGAGCACAGGAGGAATGGGAAAACCCTTCCAGCACCGCTGCTCCATGAGCGCCGTGCTGGCACAGACTCTGCTGTGCTCGGTGTTTTACAAGACCCAGACGTGACGATGCTTCCTTGAGAGCTCTGCTGTGAGTTTGCCTGCTGGCAAGCCACTTTTCAACCACAAACACAGAATTTCTCACTAGTTATTAACAACAGCACATTCCAAAGCAGAGCAAATTAAGTCAGAACGATGAGCACGTCCAACATGAGTACAGCAGCCAAGAGCAGCGCTGCGGGGTGGGCAGGTGGGTGCGCTGAGAGCTGGGAAGAGACACTTACCCTAAGACCAGTTTTCCTATTTCATCTGCTTCTGCAGAAATAGTTTGTAGCTGCTCTCGGGACACCGAGGGCCTAACCCATAAGTAAGAATACTCAGGTGACACCAGGTTCTTCAGGAAGCTTATGTGACCCTGGAGAAAGAAAGCAAAGCTGTCAAGGCTGAGGGTTAAGCTGAGGGAGAGCAAACCCATCCTGTCTGGACTTCACAAACAGTTAAAGTGGCAACACAGCCCTGTCCCAGGGTCTGTGCTGCTCAGAGGAAACGCGAATCGCTGACATTTGGGCAGGCAAGGTTTCCCACACCCCCAGCTGCTGGTGTGAGCAGGGACACCGACGGGCCCAGCGGGCCGGGGCTGCTGCCGTGCTGCAGAGCGGCGTGCGGGCTGACTCAGTCAGCCCGGGGAAGTGGCTCACCACGTTCATCTGCCACCTCTCAGCAGCCAGTGGGGAGTCACATGAGTCACCCGTCCTGCTGCCACAGCAAAGCCTTCACACTGGAACAGTCGGGTCTCTTCCTGCCCCTACAAAGGCTTTATTCTCCACAAGGAATCCCCCAGACACTCCAGTAGCATCCCAGGGGCAGACTGGGAAACAGCTGGGCTCATCCTCCTTCCTGGCATTTGGAACAGCCAGTTACAGCCAGCACTCAGCCACTAACTGAGACCAGGGCTCCCAGTGCACAAACTCCACTAGTTCAACCACCGAGAGCTTCATCCACCTCTGCAGAGACACTGCTTTGACTTTGCTTCCACAGCACGGAGCAGCGGCAAAGCAGCAGCACCTCATGCTGCCCACAGCCAGCAGAAGCTAGAGGGGAGCAGTGCCCTTCCTACACCCTCCAAACCCCTGACCCACTCCCACAGCAGGGAGACGTCCACCCTCCCTCTGCCGAGGGAGCTCTCTGCCAGCTCAGCAAAGAAGGGGTGATCTTACGGCTCTGCAAAGGCCACCGAGATACCCACCATGCCTGTCCCCACAGGCCAGCTAACACACCCCTGGGCTTTGGCAGTCAGCACACACACGACCACCTGAACTGGCAGCAACAGCCATTTGCTGTCGCAGAGCTCAGACCAAAGCAGTGCTCAGGGCTCAGCTGAGTCTTCATCCAGGAATCCCCCACAAAGCCTCAGCTTCCCAAAGTGGTGACACAACGCTGCCACTGCCCGTACTTTTCTCAGCAGGAGGACTCTCTCCACGTATTCCTTTTCTAGAACCTCTTGATCCACTTGTTGATCCCCACAGACATGCTCCACCAGAAGCTGCAACTCTCTAATTAGCTTCTGTCGCAGCCCTTCGTTCTCAATGTGACGAGTGAGGTGAATCCTGTAACAAAGAAGAAAACTGCTTGTGGACTGCTTTGGGTTGGATTGAACCTAATCATCCCAACCTCACAACAGTTACCAACCAAAACTCTCAGAAAAGCAACATTAATTCCCAGACAGACATTCTACAGCAAAGCCTTAAGCTCTAATGCACAAAGGGCGTGGTGACTCTCAGCAGCACATCCCCGGAGCACACGGGTGGTCCCTGTAGCACACGTGTCCTTGCAGAAGCACCCTCTGGAAGTGTTGCCTCTTTTAGATGTTATTTTGAATCTAAACTTGCATCCTCCTAGCTACAGACCACCCACCCAGGTGTTCACAGTGTGTCCAACACTGGTGTCCGTGCACAGGGCAGGAGAGGAGGCAGCAATGGTGTCAGCAGAGACTCGTACTGCGCTGCTGCACGGCGAAAAAGCTGCTGTGCTGGGACCACGCTTGAGCCAATAAAGAGATCCCCAGACAAAGCCAAGTGCTAGGAATAAATTCCCACTGATGGACACTGTTGAGTTGTAAAGTTACCACCAATGTTTATACCTGTTGAATTCTGGGAGTTTTTCAAGATCCAGGAGGGCAGAATGGGTTGTAATTCTGCCTATTTCAAACTGCGAGATCAGCTCCTCCAAAGTCCTCCCCGTCTGCTTCTCTGCAAAATAACCCAACAAGGCAATGACCCCCACCCACCTGCTGCAGGGAACCAGCGTCTCTGCACTCCACCACCAGCCTCAGGCACGGGGCTGGGGCAGCAGCACACCCAAAAAGTGACACAGGAGAGCCACTTGTCGCAGTGCTGACACGATGTACCCCAGCACGCAGGAGGGAACGTGCAGCACACTGTCCTGGTTTTGCTAGGATACAGTTAATTTTCTTCTTAGTAATTAGAATAGCTCTATTTAATTTCAGTGTTTCAGTTCAGACTTATTATGAGAGAACATTGATAACTCAAACCACCACACAGGCATGCATGGGAAGCTTTCCTCTCCCTAAGAGCAGGCTCTGCTACTGGTGAGGAACTGGGACGTTCTGCTTGGCCCTGCAGGGAACGTCCCTTGCACCAGTCAGCCAAAAAGAAGTAACGCTCAGCCAGGAGGCTCTGCTGCCCAAGAAAGGTTTCATTCCCAAGCAGAGTTCTCAAAACACAAGTTAATTTCTGATCCCCACACAGCAAGAGCAACAAAAGGAGTCGTTGCCCCAGCTTCTCATGGTCCTTCAGGTTAAGCGGGAACTGTGACAGACGCAATACACAACATGCAACCATTCACCATCAAACACAAGCTCTCCCAGGAGTTCCCAGACAGTCTCTTCACCGTGAGATGAACATTGGCCCAAGTGGGAACCCATTAAGCATCAGGCCCAGTTCAAATGGCTGCAGAGAGGTAGAAAGATTCCCACCATTCCAGCACACCCCCCTTTCACAGGAGCTCTGCAGGAGCCCTGGGGCATTTTGATGACCCTGGTTACCTGACACCCACTTCCTGGTCCCTTCAAACACTGCCAGAGTTCTCAGCTGTTGAACTGAACCCATCCCCTCGGTCAGGATCAGGTGTCCTGAGAAGCACCTGCTGTCGTTACCTGCGAATCCCGAGCCACAGCTGGTGATGATGTCCAGCAGAGCCTCTGGCAAGTAGCCATCCCGAGCAAAGCGCTCCAGGAAGATGTCCCCTTGCCTCTTCGACAGCTTGCCGCCGTCTTTGTTCAGCAGGAGCGGGAGGTGCCCGAACTGCGGGGGATCCCAGCCAAAGGCTTTGTACAGCAGGAGGTGCTTGGACGTCGACGTCAGCCACTCGGTTCCCCGCAGAACGTGGCTGATGCCCATGTAATGGTCATCCACCACATTGGCCAGGTGGTAAGTGGGGAAGCCATCCCCCTTGAGAATCACTGGGTCACCCTCCACATCTGCCACCTCGTGCTTGTTCCAGCCATAGACCAGGTCCCGGAAGGGTTCCAGCCCTTTCTCCAGCCGGAAGCGCACCACCCAGTCAAGGCCCTGGGACAGCTTCTCAGCCACTTCTGTGGGACTCAGGTGCCGGCACCGGTTGTCGTATCTTTGAGAAAGGAGAACAAAGGTCTTGGTTCAACACAGGCCAACCCCATCAGCCATTTTCACATTCCCAAAACTCCAAATCAGTCCCTGAATTTTAGCTGTAACCTGCCCACTATGTGTGCAGTCAAACCACTTCATCTCTGGAGGCCGCTCCCCTAAGCCTCCGAGGGTCACGCTGCCCTCTCTCTCCAGGGGCTGTGAGGTTACAACCCTACTGCTGTAGTTTTTGCACGTGTGTGGCACAGAGGGAAGGGCCCAGAGGATCCCTACCGTGGGGTCTGCTGGCTCCTCAAAGCCTCCTTCTTGAGCAGCTCCAGGCGCTGGGGGCTGCAGAAGCAGCGGTACGCCGCGCCGCTCGCCAGGAGCGCGTCGCTGGCTCTCCTGTACAGCTCGAGTCTGCGCGACTGCTGGTAGGGCCCGAAGGAACCCCCGCGCCGAGGACTCTCATCGGGGGGAACACCTGAAATCACAGCGTGACGGGATTTAGGGAGCCCTGAAAGAGGCAGAGTGGGACCCACCGCTGGAGCAAGGGTCTGGAGAACGACCGAAGGCGTCTCTGCTCCCGGCAGCAGCTAACGGCGTCTGTCCAGCACAGGGGGCTGCTTCCCCTGGACTCACAGGATGAACAGCAGCCAGCGCCATCAGAATTTACAGTGTTGTATAGGAAGCAATGAGCAGAAAAAAACACCAGGACCTGGTAAATAGTTGAGCAGCTCTGACACACTGCTGAGAGCAAAACGCAGTCAGGTGTGCACACGTACAGTAGCACCCACCCCTTCTACAGCAAAGGGCACTCAGACCACGAAATACAGTTGAGATCTCAGACTACTGCTTTACCCATTCAAATCTGCTCCTGAACAGCAAAGTCCCAGTCCCTTACAGCTGACCTCCCCATTCATGGAAGCACCTGTGGGGTCTGGCTTGAAGTTCATCACAACTCTGGGTTAGAAAACCACCCTTCCTGGTAGTTCTTCAGCTCAAAAAGCAGCAGTGAATTCAAACTGAAAACTGACACGTCCAGACCCCTTTAGCAGATGCTCTGTACACAGACAACTGATCAGTTTACAGCAAGGTCTGTGGCTCCAGCTTCTGACCTTCCCACCAGGTCTCTCGTGAACAACCCGTTATCACTGCACACTTTCACAAACTGCTATCTTTGCACGTGTCAAACACAGCCAAAAGCGGCCAAACCTGAGCAGTTCTCCCTGCTGTAAAACACACCTGCAGTAGGAATTTCCTGACACCAAGCTGCAGCAGTGACTGCACTGCAACTAATTAATCACCCAAAACGCTGCATAACTTGCTATCAGGCAAAATACTCTCAATCTTGGCACTGTTAATATCTAAAACCAGATCCTTTCAGTGAGTAAAAAACAAAAGCTGTTTACAGATACCTGCCCAATCCAGCATATCTTCTATTCCCTCTGCAGCTCCAGGCACCACCCGATTTTGATCTGTATCCTCCACTCTCAAAATAAAGGTCCCTTGGTGTTTTTTGGCAAAAATGTAATTGTAGAGCGCGGTGCGAAGGCCTCCCAGGTGCAGAAAACCTGTCACCAGGGGAAGTCAGAGCAGGTGAGGGGAACCGAGGCCGAACAAAGGGATTTTTAAACACGAGCGGGAAGGGCAACGCTGGCAGCGGGGGAAACGGGTGTGAGGCACTGCCGGGGACAGGGAGGGACATGGACAGCGGGTCCCGGCTGCGGAGACACCTCCCTGGTCACGGCCTCCCCAGAGCGGCCCCCTCAGTGACCAGAGATCCCCGGAGCCCCGTTCCCGCCGAGGGACCGACCGCGGGACCCGCCCCGGCCTGCGGATGCTCCAGGGCCCGGCACCCACCGGCCGAACGCGGCCCCGTGAGCTCCCGGCGGGCGCTCACGGGGCGAGCAGCGCCAGCAACCGGTGGAGCAGAGGCCCCGGGCCCGGCCGCCTCTCAAAGTGTTTGAATTCATGTTTTCCAACCCAAAGCGGAGCCCCCAGGGGGGCGAGGCCTGGGTTACCTGTGGGGCTGGGCCCGAACCGCACCCGCGGGCCCTGCCCCGTGCCCGTGCCCCGCTCCGGCCCCGCCGCTGCCCTCAGCGCCCGCAGTGCTCGCGCCATCCCGCCGCACCGCCCACGTGACAGCCGGTGCTGCTTCCGCCCGGAGGCGCCAGCCAATCCCGTGACCCGCAGCGGCCGGGGGGCGGGGCGATCCCTAAAGGCGGTACCAGGCACCTCCCACCGGCGGCACCGCCCCGGCAGCGCGCGGCCCGGGCGCGCGGAGGGGCCGGGAGGAGCCCGGGACGCCCCCGCCCGCGTTCCTGGGCGGCGCGGCCGGGGCTGCGGGGGCGCGGCCTGCGGACCCTGCCCCGCCCAGCGGGCCGGCAGGGGCAGGGCCGGGGCGGGCTACGGCGGCCGGCGCGGCCCAGCTCGGGCGGCAGCGGCGGGCGTTTCCCGGCGTGCCCCGCGGCAGATTGTACACAATCATCATGGCCGCAGCCGCCTCCGCCGCCGCCGATGGTAGGAGCCCGCGGTCCCGGCGGCGGGCGGGCGGTGCCGCGGGGCGGGGCGGGGAGGTGCCGGTGCGGGGAGACGCCCCGGGCGGGGTGGGGGCGGCTGGGCTAGAGCGCGGCCGGGCCGGGCCGGGGCAGTTCGGTTCCCCTCGGTTCCCCTCAGGCCGGGCTCTTCCTCCCTGGTCCGCTCGCCCGCAGGTGCCGAGGAGCCGGGCATGGAGGCGGAGGAGCTGCCGCTGGGCTGCGGCGGACAGGGCGGCTCGCCGGCGGCGGGGAGGTCTCCGGAGGAGGAGGAGGAGCGGCGGGAGCCCCCGCAGGCGTCTGTCAGCAACGGCGGCGAGGCGGCGGGCGGGCAGGAGCTGGTGGAGCTGAAGGTGATCTGGAACAAGAACAAGTACGAGGTGAAGTTCTGCCTGGACAGCACGGGGGCCGAGCTGAAGCAGAAGATCCACTCGCTCACAGGTCTGTGGGGCGGCCGCCGCCTCCCCGCCGCTGCCCGCGCTGCCCCGGCTCCCCTAACCCCTCTTCTTGCCTTTAGGCCTCCCCCCTGCCATGCAGAAAGTCATGTTCAAGGGACTGCTGCCAGAGGAGAAAACGTTGCGGGAAATCAAAGTGACAAACGGGGCGAAAATCATGGTGGTTGGCTCTACTATCAATGATGTTTTAGCAGTAAATACGCCCAAAGAAGCTGCTCAACAGGAGGTCAAAGCTGAAGAAAATAAAAAGGAGCCGCTCTGCAGACAAAAGGTTATTAATGTCTCAATAACTCCATTCCTGGCGTGGGGAGCTGGAGGATTTAGATGTGTCTCTTGTAGTGCTGCAGTCACCGCTGAGTCTGCTCCTCCCAAAGCAGGCTGGGGTTCCTCTGTTCACAGCGGAGTGGTGGCAGAAGGGCTCTGTGCAGGGCTGCTCCAGCAGCACAACGCTGAGCCTGGCGAGGGCTGGGGCTGTGCAGGACACTGCTTGTGCTGGTGCCTGGCACAGCCACGTGTTTCAGACAGGGAATGGTAAATAACAGAAATGTTTCATGGTTGTTAGGTCAAAGGCAGTCTAGATTAATTTTGTCTAAAAACTAGATAATTTTTATTGGCATAGAAGAATTTGGTCTCCAAAAACTGCCTTTAAAGTGAACAGCAAGAGAGCAGTTGCTTCAGCTGTCCCAGCACTGCAGGGAACACGGATGTTGAGTATTCCCATCGCACGCTGAAGTGCTGCCTCAGTAGGGAGTGAAGAGGGGGGCAGTGAGGCTTGGTTTGGTGGCAGGGCTGCAGTGTTATGGGCTGATAAGGGATTTTCAGCTGAAGGTATTACCAGCCCCACACCTTCCTCAAAATAAACTTGATTAAAAATTAAATGGCGCCTCACTGAACTGCAACCTCTATGAAACCTGCTTTTGTTTCTCTGTAATTTGTCATAGTTCACCTTCACTGTAAGCTCCACCATTGTTTAAAGGTACTCAGCAACCGACAGGCTGTGAGCATGGTTTTCTTAGTCACTGCTGCTCTAATCTGCCCTGGTTGGGTGCTGTGTGGCGGTGTGCTGCACTGGCAGGTGTGGAGGGTTCTGCTGTTCCCTGGGTATAACACTTGACTGTTAAAGCTGCCTTGCCAGACGCCAGTGATGTGATCCAGCATGTGCAATATTGAAGTGGCACTGGGGGGTTCTTCAGTTGTTTCAGCAATATATCTATGTATGTATACTCTAGAAGGGATGTGACCCTTTGCATTATATTGGGGTTTTATTCATTTGTATAATTTCTTTAGGTTGTCATAAAACCTGCTGGGTTAACTTTGAAAATTAACTGTTCCTGTGTGACAAGTGACTGTGGATAGTCCTTAACTGTCTCTTAGTGCTGTGGGAAGTAAACTGAAAAGCTGTGCTGTGTTTCTGTCAATTCTAATTCCTGTTTTTCTGTTGTAGCAACACAGAAAAGTATTGGATAAAGGAAAACCTGATGATGTAATGCCTTCTGTCAAAGGTGTTCAGGTAAGTAAATATGTCAAAGAGACATTGTCGTAACCAGAAGAGAGAGACCTTTTTGTGGTTTGAGACTTTTCTATGCTGGTTCAATTGTTCTTTGCTATCTTGGCAGAAAACTGGAAAGATGGATCATCTTTGTGCTTAAAAAGTTAAGAGGATGTAGCTTTTCCTGTTAAAGTCCTGCTCTGTGGCTGACTATGTTGCCTCTTTGTAGGAGCGCCTGCCGACAGTGCCGTTATCTGGCATGTACAACAAGTCAGGGGGGAAAGTCAGATTGACCTTCAAACTTGAGCAAGACCAGCTCTGGATTGGTACAAAAGGTGAGCAACTCCTAAACTCTGAGATGAATAATTGATAATTGGGCTATAAGTGAATTGTGTGGCCTAGAAATAGCTTCTGGTGTGACTAAGTTGTGTTTAGGGAATAATGTTGGTGTTTTGATACTTCAAAGTTAAGTTTTGCTGCCTCTCCTCGAATGCCATTCTCCCAGATCATTGAATATGACTTGATCCTTCTGTTCTTGAAAAACTCGAGTTCAGTTGTGCCAGTAGATTAGTGTTCCAGTCTGCTATTCATAGCTCCAATTGCAAATAATAATAATATTTGGCATTTCTAGCATATCTCAAAAGCACTTCATAAACATTGGTTTGATGCCAACTTCACACAGAGGCTCAATGGCTTGGCTGAGGCTCGAAAGGGAATCTTAGAACCGGGATTAAAAGTAGGAGTGCTGGCATCTCTGTCATTATCTGTCCTTCCAACCAAAATTAGGTGGGTGTCTTGTTTCAGTGATGCACAACTGCAGAAACTGTGGCATGTGTGGCTGTGCAGAGGAATCAGTTTACTGTCTTGGGTGGTACCAGGAGGAGCTGAAAGTGCTGTGGTGATAGCGTGCATTGCTGAGGCTGTCTCAGATAGCCCCTGCCTCCAGAGGAAGCTCAGATAGCCCCTGCCTCCAGAGGAAGCTCAGATAGCCCCTGCCTCCAGAGGAAGCTCAGATAGCCCCTGCCTCCAGAGGAAGCTCAGATAGCCCCTGCCTCCAGAGGAAGCTGTGCTCCTTTAGTTTGACCAGGATGGGGCAATATCAGAGTGATGAGCAAGAGGAATAGGAGTGCGTGCTCGCTGTCCCAGTAAAGTAACCCAGCTGAATAGGAGCGTTAGCTTTGGATGGCACCTCCACCTGCTACACTATTTCCAAAGTAAGCAGAAACCTCAGAAGTTTTTGGCCTTTCCTTTGTAGGACAGACCTGACTGTGAAGATTTTTCTGTCTTTAAAACCTCTTCCAGTACCAGCTGCAGTGATTTTTCTCCTGGGCTAAGTGATGGAGCGAGACACTGGGTTTTTTTTCCCTCTATAGGTTGGGCAGGCAGATCATTTCATTACTGATAATGTGTTCTAAATGCATTACCTAAATACTTAGTATTTAGGTAATTAATCCTCTTCCTTCACCTTCTAGCCGAGTTTCAAGTGTAGTATTTCTGAAGTGTTCCAGATGAGAGTTTCGTAAGCTGTGAAATTTGATTCTTCTCGTAGTCGTCTCTCTTTGATGTAACCTGTTTCCCTACTTCCCCAAATTAGCAGCTGCTTGTGTCCTCTAGGGAATGGTTGTAATTGCTGGCTGTTGTTGGGAAAAGCTGCTTCCTGCTCTGAGAAACTCACAGTGGATGCCAGCACATAAGGCCTAGAATCAAACCAGCTGGGTGTTAACACAGGTTTGCACGTGCTGGTCCTGGAAAGTTGGAATGGATTCCTCCCCACACAGCCTCCCTGTGCTTCACACACCGCTCTGCACGGCTCTGTAGTCTGAGCCTTGGCACAGGGGGATGTTTCTTAGTTGCTTCGTGTCTTTTTCATAGAGGAACTGATAATGTGGATTTGTCTGTTGCTGGGATATTGTGAAGAGTAATTGATTTGCAGGATGCTAAGTGAGTGAAAAGTAAGATGTTCCTCAGTGAATGTTGTGAGTCTGGCTGGGGTAGTTTGGAGTCAGCTTACTTACAGCACTGAGGTAGAGAATATTCATCTTCACGTGACCTAGTTTATCTCCTTGTTTGCCTTTTTTAAGTAGGTGCTTTTTTTCTGGATCACACAGATCAGATGTTTCTAAGGAACTTCTGTTTCTCCTTTGTAGAGTGTTTGTGGTTTGCTCTGTCTTATATCCAAGAAAATAATTTTAGGCTGACACTGAAAGCTGGAACTGAAAGGATCTTGGAGTTAAGTCTTCAGAAAGAAGTGAGGACAGAACTGAGATAGAAAAAGTCTGCCATGACCCATGTACTTTGTCATTGTGTTGGTTTCCTCTGGCTGGCTGACATTGCTCTCTCATGTAATTGTAGTCATCTTTCCTTTCCGTTTCTCTTTTTGGTTCTTTCCCCATTTCTCATTCATATTTCCCTCCCTGTGCTTTTACAGTAGCAGTTGAACACTGCCTCAAGGTAAAGCCAGGACTAGGCTCCCAAAGAGCTGGTTAACCTGTCTTCCTTCAGCTCTTTCAGCCCTGTCATTTGTAGAGCTTAGGATAATCCTTGGGAGTCGGTCCCGAGTGCTCTGGACCAGCTTTCAGGATGGTCAGGAGTCCTGCAGGCCCGAGTGGAGTCCCTCATGGGGGAACATTAGCTAAAGCCAGGGTTTAGGACACACTCATTTTAGGCCCAAATCAGGTATGCTGAAGTACTTAATGGGGTGCAGAGACATAAGATAGGAGGAACTCTGTGACCCTGTTTTGGATTCCTTTAAATTATGAGCGTGCCAGCTGTGGGGTAAGTGTTGATGTTGAAGACAAGCTCCTCAGCAGCAGGTATCCAAAGCTCACCCAAAGAGGAGACTGCTGACAGGAGGAGCTTTCAGAAGTGGTGGAGGTAATGGACATGAATATGAAATACTGCTTCTTCATATACCAGAAATAATACTGTGATCAATTTTAATGTAGAGAGAACAGAAAAGTTACCCATGGGGTCCATTAAAAATGTGGTGAGTGAACCTATTGAAGGACATGAGGATTATCACATGATGGTAAGTAAAGCCTCTAATATCAGTCTAATTATTTTATGCAAATACACAGAAGTAAGGCTTTTGAAACAGAGTGAGTCAGAGACAGACAGTGATACCAGCCTGGTGTGTTGTGGAAGGTGGAAGTGTGGACACGGGCTGCTGCCACAGATAGTGTTGGTATTTTGGGGGCATATTGAGTGTCTGCTGCTTTGTGGTGATCTGAGCTGGTTTCACACCAGCCTTAGTGCTTGAGCATTATTTCCTGTCCTCTGTCTTGTGACAACGTCACAACAGTAAAAATGCCCACCACATAGCTTGTGATTTCTTAATGTTAGTGATATTTTCCTGTATCTGGTTTAATTTCTTGTTTCTATTGTATTTGTATAAACAAGAGCCTTTGCTGAACTTAAAAAAAAAAAGTTAATATTTTTTCTCATATGTAATTTTCTGACAAACTGGTATTGGGTCTAGAAAAGTTACACTTTTAAGAAGAGAGTGGTGTTAATTCCACTGAATTTTTGGCTGTTTCTTTGAATCTTTGGGTTTTTTTTGAGGTCTTGCTTTCCAAAGTACAGTAACTAACTTTTAATGTTAAAATAAGTTCCTTACATAAGTCTATTTCCTTCTTCAGTGGAAGAAAAGGAAATGTTGTGCCTTAAAATTATTGTCTGCAGGAGGATGCTGAACTAGTCTTTGTCCAAATACCTGATTTTTGGTCACCCGTGTAAGCAAATGTCCTCTTCAGAATATAATGCAATAAACTCTTATCCCAAAGCAAGGACAGAGGTTACTGACATGTGGTGGTGTTCCTCTCCTATGTATCCTGACCTAAGCTGGGAATAGGATGTTGTGTCTGAACATAAAATTCCATGAAACTTTATGAGAACGTGGTGATTGTCGTGTTTAGCTCCTGTTTGGCTTCTCAGCTCTGTCATTGCTTCAGAGACTTCGAGTTGCACTTCAGGTTCTGTCTTGCAGAATAATTTCCTCACGTTCTTGGAACTGGCCAAGAGGTTTTGTGGCTGCTCTGATACCGTAAAAGGAAAGAGCTGGTCATTTTAATTGGCACTTTGCAGCTCCTGCTCCCTGGGGAGTGCTGCTCGGAGAGCTGTGGTGTGCCCCACGCGCTGGAAGGCGGCGGTGGGTGTCGATTCCGCGGCGGGTGCGCGGTGCCTGCCGCTGCCCTGGGCTGTTCTGCTTCCCTTTGTCAATGCTCTCCTTTTTGACTTTGCAGGCATTTCAGCTGGGCCCAACAGAAGCGTCTTACTACTGGGTCTATTGGGTACCGACTCAATATGTTGATGCAATCAAAGACACGGTGCTGGGGAAGTGGCAGTATTTTTGAAAGCACGCTCACCTCTGGCACAGGAGAATGGCACAAAGCTAAGGACACTGCTGGGAGAGGCCTCCAACATCCCTGGATGTGATAGTCCTGGAACTTGTTAATAAAATACGCTAAACGAGGCATTGATGGAAGCCAGAGGTGATGTTCTTTCACCATTAGTTTACTTTTAACTTAAAAATTTCACCATCCCTTTTCTGCAGTCAGCTTCAACCATATTTAAAGCAAATACAATGGAAATCAATAAACCTTAATTCACAAAATATTGTGTGTAATACAGTTAAATCTGCTGAGAGTTGATCTTCCAATTTAGTTATAAAAAGAAAATATTGCAATGTATTATTGAGGATTTTTTACATGGTTTGAACAAAAACAAATATTTTCATAATCTTTCAGTTACAAGCGTTAGACTTGATTTAGTTACTTGGTCGTGACTGAGAATTTCAGAAACAGTTTTTTAAAAATAAACTTTAACCAGTATGCAAAATTGATGTTTAGTAAGCCATATTCTACTGGCCCTTTTATTTCCAGTTGAACTCTTTGGTAGCAAAACTCATTTTGGTTTATTTTCCAACCCAAAGGTGCCCTGCTTTTTTTTTCTTTTAAATTATTTTTCCTCCAGTACTGGAAGCTCTGGGTTGGTTCTTTGTGGGGCATGTTTGGAGCAGACGAATACCACTGTGGGTGGTTTGTAACCGCAGTGACCCAGTGCTGCTTGCTGTCCCCTTCCACGCCACCTCGGTGGGTCCCCTCCTGCCCGCACGCCTGTGCTCTGGTGCTGCCTCCTGCCCTGGCCTTGCAGTGTTTTTTGGAGCGTTTTCTTGATCATGCATGTTACAGTGCAGAGTAACTTTGCAGCTGTTGTGCTGGCACACTTACCTGTCTGCCTGAGGAAACCCTGCCGAGCCTGCGTCGCGCTGCCGGTGTGAGCGGGGTGGAGCAGTGACGGGGTGAGCCAGGGACCTCCTGCGTGTGCGGGGACGAGAGGCGCTCGGATGCCCCTTTGGACCCTCAACCATCGCAGTGGTCTTGTGTGGCCTGGGTTTGAAAATTTATAGTGATCTTACCAGTGAATCTTACCAAATTCAAAATCTATCCAGCAACTGATCTTCTGGAATTAAATCACCTTTCAGCTTTGCTCTTGCTCAAGCTCACAGGAAGCTCTCGCGCCTCATCCTCGCCTTCGAATTCACGCTCCTCGCCTTTGCTTTGTGACGTTCTGCGTGTCATCTCAGCAAGTCACGTGCCATTTACCTCAGGTTTTCTGGATGGACCTTTCAGTCCTGGAAAGGTGCACACCCTTAACAGCCTGTGTTGTGCAGACTGCATCAGTCTTGCTCTGTGTTAAACCTGCATCTATCAGATCGCTGTTCTTTTGTTAACGCTGTAGGCTCGATACTGCTCACTGCAAGTAGCTCAGCATTTAGTGCATCTCCTGGAGAAGTAGCTCTGTAGGAATAGCTGATTTTAATCTATTCCATGTCCATTTTTCACTCTGCTTGAAACAGCCCAGTTGAAACTCGGCACGTGCAAATTCCCAAATGAGTATTTATTTTACTTTATTTTATTTGAGAGACTGGGAAAAGTGTTCGCTTCATGGTCTGTGTCAAGATGATGTATTTAGACTCTTGATAGCAACATAAGCAACTTTTGTGTTTTCAGTTAGAACATTCATGCAGTATGAATTCTAAAGGTGTTTCATATCCTACATATAAACTAGTGGTGTGCTCGTTACTCTCGTAGCTTGAGATGTTTCCTTTCTGTACAGAAGCCACCAGCAGCGTGTCCCGACATCGGTGCACTGAGACAGGAGCTCACCCTGCGCGGTGCTGTGTCCCGGGGACAGCTCCCTGCCAACGCTCGCGGCGTGCGGGTGCAGGTAGTGGAGCTGGTTAGTTGGAGATAAAATTGCAAATTGAATGCAGCTGTGGCAGTTCCAGTGGCCAGTCCTGCTGCTGGGGCTGCCATTCAAAGTTCAGTACCTGGGGGATTGCACACGCTGCAGTATTGAGAGGATTGGCGGTGGCTTCTTCTGTCACTTGAGGTCACCTTTGCACTCGCTGTCCCCTTGATTCTGTGATTAGCAGCTTCCACTCGCTACTTGACTTGTTTGGACCTGTCTGTACCTCTGCTCATGTTCCCTTTTCCTTTCCTGCTCTTTCATCTGCTTGCTCCTTGAGAGGACAAGTCTCTCAGATCCGGTGGCTCCAGTGCCCGGTGCAGTGACGCGGGTGAGTACGCTCTGCTGCGGGTGCGCGGGAGGGCGGGTACCGCTCTGCCGCTGCCAGGAGGGCACCTGGGCCCGGGGCGCAGGGCAGCACCCGGGGGTCCCGTCTGCTCCTTTCCCCGGGGCACCGTGACCCTGCACCGGGGCCAGGTACAACCGAGCATCGCAAAAGAAACTGAGTGAAAACTGGGTTACAAAGCGACTTTAAACATGGAGAAGGAAATGCTGTAAACTACGAAAATGTGACTCTACTTGGGTGCTTCTTTTCAAGTCGATTTGATTTGAAATTGTTTCCCTTTTTTGTTCTGTGTGCAAAGTTTGAATTAAAATACAGGAAAGCGATACTTATGTAAAATGCTTTAATTGGTGTTTGTTGGCCTAATATAGGAAGTTTCTTGGGAGTTCACTGAAATGAATATCCCAACTGAACCTAGCAGCACTGCTTTTAAGATCCTTTCTCTTTCAGAATGGTGTGGAGCTCTGGTACATACCGCTTTTTCCAAGGCAATTATTGACATTAACTAATGACCATTAAAACATCTCAGAAAACACCACCTCTTCAGTTGGGCAGTGTTACAGCTTGCCTGACTGGGGAGCCCTTTGCTGGCCTCTCTCTTGACTTTGGGTTTTACTCTCTGATAACTGTGATTGTCTCCGGGGCAGGTTCAGCGTAAGAAATGGTCCCGCAGAGGAATTTAGCCATTAGTCCTCGGTAAGACAGGAGCATTGTGAGTAAGGAGCAGATATAATCAATGTTTTGAGTTGGCTGATAAAGGTTGTTTGGAGATCCAATGTGTAATCTTCTGTAGGAAGTTCATGGCAATGCCTGATGATGCTGACACAAAAGTGGATTTCAGTTAAATTACAATTTACCGGTGTCCTTTCGGAGGAGGTGTATGTGTCCCTGCTGTGTGTGTGCAGTTCCCTGTGAGCACTTTGGGGTGCGATTCCTTGTGAAGTTGTATCAAGTGCTTTGCTGGGTTTATTAATTGGGGATCAAAGCAGCCGTGGGATCCCACAGAACCAAGCTTTGCTGGCGGCTGGTCCCAGTGCCCCCGGGCAGCGGCTCCCTCCGCGCTGCCGCCCTGCCCGGGGGGTCCTGCCGCAGCCCCGAGCCCTGCACGCCCCGTTCCATGGCGTTGGGCTTGCAGGTCACCTGTGTGCTGTCCCTGTCCCTCTCCATCCGGCTCTGTGGGTTCCTTCTCTCCTCGTCCCGAGCTGAGTGTCCCTTCTCTGTGCATCCCAGGTGTAAACAGGGCCTGGGTTAGTATCGAGTTAGGAGTGGAAAAGTTCCGCCCTGAGCCGTGTTTGGGTTTGAACAGAGGCTGGATCTGGCATGAAAATCTTGTATTACTCGCAAGTTTTTCGTATCAAGTTTATGATTAAAGTAGATAATTAATTTCCATTAATGACATTGATGAGAAATGTAACTAAAATAAGGGTGTTATGATGGTGACAGAGAAGAAGTGATCCAAATTCACAGAACTTGAGAAGAAACCCAACGCGCACGACGCCGTAACCGGTAACACACGCACAACGGCTGCATCTTGTTCTCGGCGCAGTTCGTGTCCGTCGCTTCTTCGTCCTCGAGGGGCCAAAGAGAAGCCATTCACGTGCTGTGACGCTGGCAAGGTGCCACCCTGAGGTGCTCTGCTCCACACTCTCCCCTCCCGGTCGCGGTGTTCCCGTATTGCTGCCGGTGAAGCCGCGGTTGGGCTCGGGCACAGCACGCTCCTGCTCCGGCTGCTCCCTGCGCCGGCTCTGCGGGGCGAGGTTTGTTTCCAGACTTTTCTCCTCCTGTTTACTTTTTCTTCCTTTATAACTTGATTTTTCCAATGGTGCTGTTTTCGTTTCAAGTTTTGTACTCCAGCCTTTCGCCACCTGTTGGGATCAGGTTGTTGGCATCTTGTTTTGTTAATTAATGTCCTTGTCACTGGGGGGAGGGAGGAGGGCGACCAGGAGAGCTGTCACCAGTCTTGTATGAAACGTGGCCATTTTACCTTCTAGCCAAGGATTCACTTTCTGTGGCTCATGGAAGTTCACGGTGTCTTATCCATATTCTGAGCAATTCATTCTTTGGTTTTATATTAACAACAACAAAATCTTAGATGTTTGTGTCCATTGCAGATTTATTTTAAATGGAATATGTAAGTACCATGTATTATGGTATTTTTAAATAATCTATTGCCTATTTCAGGGGAGGGGGGAGATGACAAATATTTAGTCTTAGATTTGCACTGCTGGATTTTTTTAAGTGTAACCTTGACTGGTTATCCTATTGTTTTATTCTGTAAGATTAGTCCTCTGAATTAAAGTTTGATAATTAAGTATTTCTGTGTTTGAGTGTTTGAACATTCCGTACCTACTAAGCTGCTTCCTACCTCATGAGCAACTGTTTGCAAATGGTTTGTAGTTAGGGGGTTTTTTTGTAGAGAGCTGGACTCGGCAGAAATCCATGGGAACCCGTGCTCGTTGTCACGTCTGACGCCAGCAGCGCCTCTCTGCCAGGGCAGGGATTTGGAGATGCTGCTGCCCTGTGTCACCTACGGAAAGACTGAACTATGAGACCGTTCTCCAGGTCCCTGGCCCAAGCCCGAGTTTAATCTTGGTTTAAACTGCAGATGTCCTGGTTGTGCTGACCATCCTCACTGTGAATTACAGATTTAGGCAGCTTGTGGTGATGTCAGGAGTCCAGCTTCTGTGTGGGAGCCACAAAAAGCGGGTGCTCAGGAGAAGCCTGGTGTGTTGGAGCTGGTCAGGTGCTGCTCGTGTTTGCTGCTGCCTGCAGAAACTTTCTCATTATAAAAGAAACGGGCTGAGACAGTTCAATAGTGTTATCACTGAAATAAACATCTCCACTGAACACGTATGGATCAGCAAGTTCTCGTTCAGGTCCGTGTTCAGGTGTGTCCTAGTGCCAGGGGCAAGGTCGTAATTCAAGGCGGGGGGGAGTTGGATCCTGCTGGAAATCCCTGTCCATCCCGTTTGGTTTCTCGGGAATGGCTCTGTTCGAAGCAGCAGTGCCCTGCTCCTTGAAACGCAGCTCAAGATTATTTGAAGTGGGTTGGTAGAACCGCAGGACCCTGCGTGGAGGGGTGCGGGGGGGCCCGGGGGTGCGGGGCCGGTCCCCTCACGCTTTGTCCCGCATTACCAGTGAGAGGAATTTTTCCCAGAACGGAGTTAAAACCGCTGGGATGGGGCCGGTGCCCTCGAGTGTGCGGGGGATGCTGAGCGCGGGGATGCGGGTCCTTGAGCTGGTGCGAAGGGGTCGGGAAACCGCCGGGCGTGCGGGGGTGTCCCGGAGGTGCGGGGTATCCGGGGGTGTCCGAGGGTGTCCAGGGGTGCGGTCCGCGCCCTCCCGCCGCCCCCCGCGCTGCCCCCGCCGCTCTGCCGGGCCGGGACCGGGGGCGGGGACCGGGGAGGGCGGCTCGGGGCCGAGCCGGGGGGGCAGGAAGCCGCATCCTGGATCCGCCCCGGCCCCGCTGACTCACAGCGCGGCGATAAGCGCGGCCCGGCCCGGCTCTGCGCACCGCGGCCCCGGCATGTCCGGGACATGGGCGGCCCCGCCGCGCCGCTGCGCCCGGGGCTGCTCGGGGGGCTACTCCGGGGGCTGCGCGGGGGGCTGCTCCAGCTCCTGCTGCTGTTGCTGCTGCTGCCGCCGGGGCAGGTACGGCCGCGCCACAGCGGCGGGTGGGAGCGGTTTGCGGGCGGGGGGTGCGGGTGGGAGCGTGGTTCCAGCGCGGGGACCTGTGCGTGATTGCGTCCTGCGTGTGAGTGCGGGGGGAGCGCGCGGAGGTACCGGCACAGGCGAGTCCTGTGCCCCCTGGGTGGGACGCCGTGGGCAGGAGCATCCCGTGCCCCGGAGCGTGGGTCCCGGGCACAGCCCCTGTGTGCGTGGGACCCGTGGGGGCGAGAGGGTGGCAGGAGCACCCTGTGACAGCCAGGGAGGGCAGGACAGTGTCGGGGCGGGTGGATGCGCAGGGTCGGGCACCCCACAGAGCGGGGTTTGTGGGGCGAAGGGCTGTGAGGGGCCCGCGGGGCCGGGGCAATTGCGTGCGGGTCCCGTCGCCGTGCGTTGGCAGGTGCGTGATGGAGATCCCGGCTGCTCGCTCCGGGTGGGGCCTCACGCACCCCAGAGCACGGGTTGGTCACTCAGCAAAGCATCTCACCCGTGGGCCTGACCGGGGCTGAGCGGGGGGTCCCGGGGGGCCTCGGCCCCTTCCTGCCCGCAGGGTGCTGCTCTCGGGAGCCCGGTGGCACCTTCCGAGGTGGTTCAAGCAGAGGGCACCGGGCCGGGGGGGTTTGGCAGGTGTTGGTGGCAGAGCTCCTGCAAAGGGAACAGTGGACACTGGCACTGTGTCCCTGTCTGTGCCCGGCTGTCCCCATCCATCGGCTGGGGAGTGAGTGTACCCCGAGCCCCGGGCTGAGCTCCAGCCCTGGTGGCATCACTGCAGACTCCAGGATGGTGTGGTGGGAGCCTCGGGAAAACACGAGTCCCATGGGAATAACAACCACACTTCTGGGCTGGGACCAGCCAGAACGGCTGCTGGGGCTGGGGGCAGAGGGGAGGGTGGCAGCTCCTGGGCAGCCCAGTGCTCCCAGTTCTGCCCGTGGTGGTGTGTGGGGAGCAGGCTGGGCAGCCTGGCCTTTGCTCGAGTGCCCCGTCACCAACAGAACAGTGGTTGCAGAAGAGATGGAGAAACTGCAAAGCATCGGGGGGGGATGGAGGGGAGGGAGAACAGCGCCCACCAGCGCAGAGCCCGCTGCAGCTCTGGCAGCTGGAGGGCTCGGCCATCGCGGTTCAGTTTCCCTCGTGCAGGTGGCCACAGCGCCAGAGCTCCGGGTCTGCTGGCCTGGCTTGTTGGCACAGCCGGCAGCGAGCCCGCCTGCCTGGGCACATGGTGCTGGAGGAGCGGTGGTGGGGAGCAGCCGCCCTTCTCTGCCTGTCCCGCCGCGTCCTCTGCACAAAACCAGAGCTGGGAAACTCGCTCTGACCTCAAAAATTAAGCAAGAACGGCAAACAGAAGAAGCATGCTGAGAGCAGAGGGGTTGGTGTGAGGTGTGTTGGGAGGGAGCTGGTGTGTGCTCCTGGCAGGAGGTGCAGCTGAGAACAGGTGACCTGGCACCCATCGGGGCCGCTGTCTGCGGTGTTGGAGCTGGAGGAATTCCAGTGACTCACGGGAGAACGTGTCTGCTGGCCCCACCGTGCCATGGCTGGTCTGTTGCCACCATTGGGTTCTGCTCTGCAGCTGGACACGTGCTCACACGTTGGGCACTGTCCTGGCACAGGCTGTTGGCCGGGCCCCACTCTCCAGTCTGGCTCTGGGTCCCCAGGCCGGGCTCTGTGCCTGGTCAGGCTCTGGGAGCTGGTACAGAGCCGGTGAGAGGTGGCGAGAGGGCTGCAGGGGATATCCTCGGGCCACCCCGCATGAGTGACCAGGCCAGCAGCTTGCTCCATCTGCTCCTGCATGGCAGGCAGTGGTGAGCCCGGGCACTGCTCTGGCTCCCTGGCATGGGGACGGCCGCGCCAGCCCTGCCTCTGCCTGCAGCCATTCGGGTCCCCGCGCTGCTGGCCGCTCCCTGTTTGCTGACGGGGTGAGGCTGGTGTGCGTGCCCCTGGCTGAGCTGGCGCTCGCTGGACGGACGCCGCACGCGGAAGCGGCAGCTCCTCTTCCCAGCGTGAATTTGCAATCACTCCCTCAGCATCAGGGTAGCTGAAATCCGCACCCTGGGAAGCCTGGACGAGCATTAATTGCATTTCTGGCATGAAAAGTCACCCAACTCGTTTGTTTCTGGAAGGAGCCGGTGGCTGGCTGTTCGTGTCACCTTTAGAAAGGCACCTGGGAGTTGTGGCTGGGAACAGCCACGCTGCGGCTCGTCCCTGCCCGCAGGAACGCTGGCTCCGGGGGAGCAGAGGGCAGCGGCTGTGCCAGCCCCTGGACTGCACCGGTGGAACGTGACCGGTGCTGCCGGAGCCAGGGACCCTGGGTGCCACACGCTGCTGGTGGTACCGCTCACTGCGAGCGCTGCAGCCTTAGTGCCGGGACGTAACGCCACGGGTTTGGAAACCACAGCACCTCCAGAGAGCCGGCAGCAGCTGCAATGGAGCGGGGGGAGCGGGAGGAACGAGCAGATTTGATATGCTGGTGCAAGGAAATAAAGTATTTTCCCTCCTGGTCCTGCCTCACTGGGGATGGGAAGGGACCTTGGGGCTCTTCCCCGCAGTTGGCTGCTGTGGCTGCTGGGTGTGGAGGGGCTGGGATTCGTCCCCGGGTCTGGCCCTGTTCTCCAAGGACACCGTTTCTGTCCGTAGTGCCTCAAAGGCGGTGCAGTGACTGTCCCAGAAACGCTGCTCTTCATATCCACTCTGGATGGAAACCTCCATGCAGTGAGTAAGAGCACAGGTGACATCAAGTGGACCCTGAAGGATGGTGAGTGGTAGCCCCAGGGGGTGCTGGCTCGCAGCCTGGCTCCCTGGGCTTGTCACTAGCCCAGGGGCCAGGGATGTGCCCCCCAGCCTGGCTCTGGCTGGTCCTGCTCTGGGCTGGCAGTTCCTCCAGCCCCGGCACAGCTGTGTGGGGAGGGGAGCACCTGGGGGGTCAGACCCCGCTGCCGGCAGCGCCTGTTCTGGGTCTGAGATGTGAAAAGGCTGCGGGCCTGGGCACGGCCGCGCTGGGCAAACACTGCCACGTTGTCCCCGCGCAGGGAGAGGCCGCTGACGTGTTTCACTCTCTTTTTCAGATCCTATTCTGCAGGTGCCGGTCTATGTGGCAGAGTGAGTGTCATTGTGGGACAGGCAGCTCATGGGCTGCGCAGGAGCTTGTGGAGGTGCACGGCTGCCCTGGTGAACCCACGGATTCCCAGCGGGAGAGGGGAACCTCGGAGAAATGAACCCCCCAGCCCACACCATGGCATTGCCTTAAACCCCCCCTTGTGCTGGCACCTCGTGTGCGAGGAGGAGCAGCTGCTCCCCGCTGCCGAGTCGTAGCCTTTCTACAGACGCTCTCAGCACCGCTGCACAGAGTGTGGGGGGGAACTGCGGGAACTCCAGCCGAGAGCGCAGGGGAAGGCAGGAGGGCAGCGAGCTCCCGGGGCGGGCAGGGCCCCCGGCCAGCGCGGCTGGTGGGCGCGGGCGGGTGTATGGAGTTACGGGGCTGACCCAGAGCGGGGGGGTCGTCTGCCAAAGCCGGTGCTGGAGGTTTCCAGGAAAGGTTGAGCCCCGCAGTGAATCACCCTGCAGCAAAGGGGGTTTCAGGAGCACAGCTCCTCCAGCCCTCGGCGTGTGCCCGGGGCAGGGGCAGCTCACGTTTCCTCCTCCTCTCTCCTTCCCAGACCAGCGTTCCTTCCAGACCCCAACGATGGCAGCCTGTACATCCTTGGGGGAAAAAACAAAGAAGGCTTGATGGTCAGTGGGGCTGTGGGGGCTGTGTGCATCCCACCCGCCTGCCCGCACCCCGCGGGGCTCACAGGGCAGTGGGACCGGGTGGACCGGCTGGACAGGGAGAGCCCGCACCCTTGGGCTACTCCAGCTTGTCCGTGGAAAACGTCAGCCAAGTGGGTGTGGGGCAGATCCAGCTGGGACCCTTTCCTTCCCCACCACTCCTCCTGCTCTGGGGTTGAGCAGTGAGGACAGGCGAGGAGGAGGGGGCTGTCCCGGGGGACCTCTCTGTCCCACCCTGCTCCTGAAGGCAGGGAGGCTGCTGCTCGGGGAGCCGTTTCTCTGGCCACACGTCCACGCTGCCGTCTGTGTTGCAGAAGCTCCCGTTCACCATCCCCGAGCTGGTGCAGTCCTCGCCGTGCCGCAGCTCGGATGGCGTGCTCTACACCGGTACGCAGGGACCGTGCTCCACCGGACCCGGGGCCAGGGAGGAGGAGAGGCTGAGCAGGGACCTCCCGGGAACGTGTCTGTGGAGGGGAGATGGGGGGAGCCTTGGGCAGGGACAGGACCACAGGGACTTACAGAAAATGGATTGTCATTCTCAGGGAAGAAGCAGGACACGTGGTTCATCGTGGACCCCAAGTCAGGAGAGAAGCAGACCACCCTCTCGACAGAGGCCTGGGAGGGTCTGTGCCCGTCAAGCCCCCTGCTCTACATCGGCCGTACCCGTAAGCCGGTCCCGCTCCCCGTGCATCCATGGGGTCCCGGGACGGGGTGCTGGGCAGTGACCTCCCGCCCCGCTCTCGTCCCCAGAGTACGTCATCACCATGTACGACACCAAGTCGCGGGAGCTGCGCTGGAACGCCACCTTCTCCGACTACTCGGCACCGCTCTGCGAGGAGTCCTACCCCTACAGTGAGTGGACCCAGTTTCCCCAGTTTCCCCAGTGCCCCGCTGGCAGTGGGATCCCGGCCGTGTGGGGACCCTGGGGAGATGCCGTGGCGGCGGGTCTGGGCTGTGCCGGTTTCTGGGGATAATAGAGCAGGAGGCAGCAGCCAGTGGCAGGGGGACGGAGGGGGACGGAGCCCCACGGCCAGCGTCGCTGCATCGCCCCTCCCCTCTGGCTCTGCCTAGAGATGGCACACTTCGCCTCGAGCGGGGACGGGCTGGTGGTGACGCTGGACAAGGAGAGCGGGGAGCTCCTGTGGGCGCACAACTACGGCTCGCCCGTGGTCGGCATCTACGTGTGGCACCAGGACAGCCTCCGCCGCGTCCCCCACCTCAACCTGGCCATGGAGACCCTGCGCTACCTGACCTTCCACTCGCAGAACTTCCACCTCCTCAAGCGGAGCTACCAGTCTGCCAAGGACTTCCCCACCACCAAGACCCAGCTGCTGTAGGTGGTTCCTGTGCCGCGGCAGCCGGTGGCGTTGCCGCCCTGCTCCGTGGCGGGTGGAAGGCTGACGCTCGCCCTGCCTTGCAGGCCAGCGCTCTACGTGGGGAAGCACGCGGCCAGCTTCTACGCCTTGACCTCGCTGGTCCACGGCAGCGTGGCTCTGGTGGTGAGTGTCGGCCGTTGCGGGTGAGCCCGGCGGGCGCGTGTCCCGGCCGCGCAGCGCTCCACGAGCTGTCGGACCCCCAGCCGCAGGGCATCACGCTGGCCAGGATCGACGGCCCCACCACGGATGATGTGACCATGAGAGAGGCCGGGGAGTGCGAGATCACGCCCAGCACCGACGTCAAGTACCCACAGGGCAGCATCACCTCGCTCCGCAACCAGTGGCTCCTCATAGGTGCGGACCCGCGAGGGGCTGGGGCTGTCCCTGCGTCCTCACCCCGGGGTGCCCCGGGCAGGGACAGCCTGAGATGTTGCTGTGTTTCGGGGTGTCAGCCTGATCTGCTCAGCTCAGTGGGGTAAACGGGGTTGGGGTTGTGACCCACAGTCGGGGATCGTGGTGCCTCTGGTTTGGGGCTGGCTGCCACACATCCTTGTCCCTTGTCCCCTCCCCAGGAGGGGCTGCCGGCACGGGGGTGGACAGGGACCCTTGTCCTCTGCGTCCCCGCTGGCTGCTGTGGCTCCAGGTCTTCTCCCTGGGATTGGAACCAGCAGGTTGTAGTTGTGATGTTCCTTGTGTCTCCCACCAGAAGAGACACCCTTTCTCCAGGGGACACCCTGTCTGGGGAGCCCATGTCAGCACTGTGGAGGTGAAGGACCGATGCTGCTGCCAGAGACCAGCTGATGTTGTCTCCGTTCTCCCACCACAGGACACCATGAGCTGCCTCCTGTGGTCCACACTACAATGCTACGAGCCTTCCCAGAGAACCTGAGGAAGACAACGGAAACCATCATCCCCAGGGCTCCTCCTGCCAGGACTGTGTTTGATGACGTGAGTGACCGAGCTCTGCTGGGTCCCACCTCTGCCCTGGGGAAACCTCAGCTAGTGCCAGGGCACTGAAGGGTCCGGGGTGACTGGGGCTGAGTGATGCGTCCCCAGAGTGGGGTGGCACAGAGAGGGGGTCCCAAACCTGAGTGCCCAGCAGTCTGTCCCTCTGGTGTCACCCAGCCCTGGGTGTGTGTTGCAGTTTCTGGCCCCGAGCAGCCCGGAGGAGCCGTCCATCCGCAGCCAGGGGCCGTTCCCGCCGGACCCCGCGCCGAGGGAGCAGGTGGAGGTCTACCCCGAGGCCGGCACCTGGGACCTGGTGATGGCTGGTGTTGGCACGGCCCTGCTGGGTGGAGGAGTGCTGTTCCTCCTGCTCACAGTGAGTGGTGGCTGCTGGAAGAGCCAGAAATGCCTCTTCTGAAGGGCGAGGGACTCCCTTTCTCTCGTCCCTGTGGCACAGGCAGCGGTGCCGTGGCTGTGATGAGCCGCTCAGCCCCTGTGCTGCCTCGTACACGCTCGTGGTACTGAGTCACAGAATCATGGAGTGCTTTGAGTTGGGTCTCGAGTCCAACTCCTGTCCCTGCACAGAACAAGCCCAACATTCACACCATGTCCCTGAGGGCCTTGGCCAAATGCTGCTGGAATCTTGTCAGGCTTGGGGCCATCAGCACCTCCCTGGGGAGCCTGTGCCAGTGCTCCACCACCCTCTGCCTCAAGAACCTTTTCCTCATGGCCAACCTCCCCCTCCCCTGCCACATCTTCCTGCCATGTCCTCTGCTCCTGGGGTTGGTGGCCAGAGAGAAGAGCTCAGCGCCTGCCCCTCCTCTTCCCCTTGGGAGGAAGTTCCAGACCACCATGAGATCTCCTCTCAGTCTGCTCTTCTCCAGGCTGAACAAACCAAGTGCCTTCAGCCTCTCCTCACGTGGCTTCTCCTCTAAACCCTTCCCCAGTTTTTGCAGTCTCCTCTGGACACTCTCCAGGAGCTTTAGATCCTTTTCATCCTGGATGTAGTGCTCCAGCGTGGGAGCTGAGCGCTCCTGTGATTCTGTGTTCCAGAAGCTGCAGAAGCAGCACGTGGTGCAGCAGCAGCAGCTGGAGAAGCAGATTCAGCTCCTGCAGCAGCATCAGGAGATGCTGCTCCCGGGCCGGGTCTCCGGGGAGAGCGTCCCTGCAGAGCCCGGGGAGCCGGGGCTGAGCCGGGGAAGCGCATCGCAGCTCTCGCAGAGCTCCAGCCCCTTGGCCCCCCGGAAGGACCTGGCTAATGGGGTGGTCAGCCCAGATCCGGCCGTCCCGGCGGCTGCGGAAGGTGTGTGCAGGTGGGGACGGGAAAGGTGTGAGGGGGTCTCTGTCCGTAGATGGTGTCACCCAAAGCAGGAGCAGGGGTGCCCACAGGTGAGGGGGCTGCAGCCCAACTGAGATGAGAGGAGATGCAGGACCTGCTCCTGGATAAACATGGGCTGCAAAAGCAATTTCAAGAGTAGGGCCAAAGAAACAGCCAAGTGGTTAAAGAGTTGGATGTCCTTCAGATAGGCTGAAGGATGGCTGTCCTCCTCTTCCTCTGCAGATGCAGAAGCAGACCTGATTGTAGTTGGGAAAGTTTCTTTTAATCCCAAGGATGTGCTGGGCCACGGAGCTGGAGGAACCTTTGTCTTCAGGTGGGTGGCACACTGGGGTGCCTGCTTTTGAGAATGAGTTGCCACCTTCCCCTTCTCATAGTCCTCACCAAACCCATCTGGGGAGCTGGCTCGTGGCCTTCAGTAACCGTGTACCGGTGTGCAGGGCAGGACTCCCCTTTCCCACCACCCTGTGCTCCCCCCCACACCTGCACGGGCTGTGGGGCAGCGCGGCTGCACGGCTGTGGCAGGTCCAGCCCCTCAGAAGGTTCCCCTGGCTCTGGCTGAGCCCCTTTGCCCAGCACCAAACAGCAAAAATTGAGGGAGGTTAAAAAAGAGGAACCTGAACCCCCAGTTTCCAGCTCTCTACAGCGATTTCTGGCTGTTCGTGGCTTTGACACATCTCTGGGAGTCACCCCAAGGTGCTGAGGACCCCGAGGGGGTTTCCAGCACGGGCTGGGCGGTGCCTCTGCAGCGCGGGGCTCTGCTCTGGCTGGGAGGACCGTGACTCTCTGCACAGGGGACAGTTTGAGGGCCGGAACGTGGCCGTGAAGCGCCTGCTGCCCGAGTGTTTCCATCTCGTGGACCGTGAGGTCCAGCTGCTGCGGGAGTCAGACGAGCATCCCCACGTCGTGCGCTACTTCTGCACCGAGAAGGACAAGCAGTTCCACTACATCGCCATCGAGCTGTGCTCTGCCACGCTGCAGGAGGTGAGCCTGCTCCTGGTGACACCAGCGCTCCTGGATGTCCCCATCCCCATGCTTGTGGGTTGATCCCCAGGGATTTTGTCTGTGCTCCGGGGAGCAGGGAGCTGTGCGTGCCCGAGGGCAGGGTTGGCAGCCAGTGGCTCCCGGGTTTGGAGCTCTTTGGTGTCCTCCTGCCTGGCCTCAGGCGCACAGCCCTGCTCCCAACCTGCCTTCCAGCACTCGGAACAGGGGCTGGATGGGGCAGGGACAGGCTGTGAGGCGCTGGGGAGAGGCAGAGCAGCCAGCAGCAGCACTGCTCCCGCCTCAGCCGAGCCCCTGCCCTTGTTCTCCGGCCCATTTGCCCCCTCGGGGCGGCCCCAGCCCCCCGTCAGTCGGGGCAGTTGTTCACGTGCTGGGAAGAGCCTCGGTGCGGGGAGGAGAAGCACCCTTTCACCACTGCCTGCTGCTGGAGCTGTGCAGGTCCGAGGACACGAGGGAGGGTGGTTTGCTGCAGAGGGGATGGGTCCCGACGGGTAGATCTGGAAATGGGAAGCCCTGGGCACAAATGGCCTCTGCATGGGCTCGTCTGCTTCCCCTCTGCCAGCCTAGAGAGAAGTCTCTCTCCCGGCGAGCCTTGCCTTGGCTGCCCCAGTAAATCAGGTCTCTGTTCAGCTCGTTCTGCTTCTGTGTGGTTCCAGTACGTGGAGAACCCCAGCTTTGACCGTTGCAACCTGGACCCGGTGTCCCTGCTGCGTCAGACCATGTCCGGGCTGGCACATCTCCACTCCCTCAGCATCGGTACGGGCAGCGCACGGGCAGGAGAGCAGCGGGTCCCGTCCTGCTCCCGTCCTCGGCCGAGGCTGCGGGGTTCAGGCAGCAGCAGGGGGGCGGGTAGCGTGGGGCGTGGGGACAGAGCCCCTTTCTGTGTCAGCCCTGCCGCCGCGGTGGCGGGTGACGCTGCGCTGTCCCTTCCAGTGCATCGTGACCTGAAGCCCTGTAACATCCTCATCTCCGTCCCGAATCGCCACGGGCAGATCCGAGCTGTCATCTCCGACTTCGGCCTCTGCAAGAAGCTTCAAGGGGGACGACAGAGCTTCAGCCTCCGCTCGGGCATCCCTGGCACCGAGGGCTGGATCGCGCCCGAGGTGCTTCAGGAGACGCTGAAGGAGAACCCGGTCAGTGAGCCGTGGACACCCCCCAGCCTCGGGTGCTCCTCGAGCCCGTCGTGGCAGTCTCCCATGCTGGCAGCACCCGCAGCACGCTGCTGAAATGTGCAATTAAGGCAAAAAGTCAGAGATCCCAAGCCAGCCCAGATGCGGGGTGCTGGCTCTCCTTGCCAGGACCACCCCAGCCAGTGGCCACCTCTGCTCTCCTGCCCTCATGGGGACAGTGCCTGGCTGTGCTCAGCACAGGGCGTCTCATCTGGCTGCATCCCTTGGAACTCAGGGTGGGGAGGTCGGAGGGGGCTGTGGTTACGCTTCCACTCGTCTGTTCAGCCCAGGGAATCCCATTCATGCTGGAAGCCCATTGCTTTACTGGTCCCAGGCAGGACACGTACTGGTGCTGGCAATGTGCTCCTTGTTTTGGGGTCAGTTGGCCCAGCAGGGTGAGACACCAGCAGCCCTGGTGTGTCTGTCTGGCCATGAAGTCCTGACCTGTCTGTGCCTCTGGAACCCTCCCTGACAGGGACCCTGGGCGATGGGTGCTCCGCTGGCTCCAGAGGGCAGGGCAGGCACCAGCCCCGCTGCCGCGCGTTTTCCAGCAGCCCCGTAGCGAATGAACACACGTTCACACGAAGGATGGAGCAGTGGGGAGGTGAAACCTTCCCTGCCCTTTGCTGTGAGGGTCCCATCTCCCCCTGCATGTTTTGCAGACGTGCGCTGTGGACATCTTCTCTGCCGGCTGCGTCTTCTACTACGTGGTGTCTGGCGGGCAGCACCCGTTTGGGGACAGCTTGCGGCGACAGGCCAACATCTTGTCGGGCTCTTACCAGCTGAGCTGCCTGCAGGAAGAGGCTCACGGTGAGACCCTTCCCCACAGGCATGGCCCCGCAGGAAGCCCTGAGCCGAGGGGCGCCGCGCCCGGTCCTTCTCGGGGGGTTAGTCCTCTGTTGTGGTGTCTCCCCACCAGACACACTTGTTGCACGAGAGCTGATCACGGCAATGATCAGCCACGAGCCCCAGCACCGGCCCTCAGCCCCTCTGGTCCTTGTGCACCCCTTTTTCTGGAGTCAGGAGAAGCAGCTGCAGTTCTTCCAGGTGAGCACACGCTCTCCCACGGGGCAGCAAACGTAGGGGCTGGAAACAGCCGGGTTTAGGTCAACTTGCTCATTTTGAGCTACTTTTGGAAGGGCTCGGGGGTCCCTGGGGTTCAGGTCAGGGCCAAACCCCCTTCATCCCCTGTTGGCACTGAGTCTCTTCCCTGGCACTGGCTGGGATGGCATGGGGTGACAGCCAGCACCGTACCCACCCCGTCCCTGCTCTTGGGCACGCAGGACGTCAGCGACCGCATCGAGAAGGAGCCTGCCGAGGGGCCCATCGTCTCGGCTCTGGAGGCGGGGGGGCGGCCGGTGGTGAGGACCAACTGGAGGATGCACATCTCCCTCCCGCTGCAGACAGGTGGGTGCCTGGGGGGCTGGCTCACTGCTGCAGCCTGAGCCCACTGCCGCCATCACGCAAGGAATGGGGCTCCTGGGTGCCCTTTATTGGGCAGGAGGCACCTGCTTGTGCCCAGGAGCTGAAAACCAGGGTGGGCAAATGTGCCAGCCCTTCCCTGGGACAGCAGAGCCGAGCGGTGCCCCAGTTTGCCACGGGCTGTGATGCTCAGGGTGGCACAGGGGCTTGGGGTGGCACTGGCCCCACTGGGAGGTGTGACAGCCCCTCACCCCTGCCACAGCCCCCTCGCTCAGCATCTCTCCTGCTCTCCCCAGACCTGCGGAAGTTCCGCACCTACAAGGGGGGCTCCGTGCGCGACCTCCTGCGGGCCATGAGGAACAAGGTACGGCCACCGCCCCGCATCCCCACCGCCCCGCGTCCCCACTGCCCTGCGTCCCCACTGCCCCGCGTCCCCACCGCCCCATGTCCCCACCGCCCCACGTCCCCACCTCCAGCCCCACGCTCTCCTCACCCTCTCTCCTGCAGAAGCATCACTACCACGAGCTGCCGGCCGATGTCCGGGCGGCCCTGGGCTCCGTCCCCGAGGGCTTCGTGCACTATTTCACCTCCCGCTTCCCCCGGCTGCTGCTGCACACGCACCAGGCCATGAGGGTCTGCGCCCACGAGCGGCTCTTCCACCCCTACTACTGCCAGGGACCGGGAGGTGACGGCGAGTGAGCGGGGACACAGGCTGGGATGGCCCCCGCTGGCACCAGCCCTGGGGACTCCCCGGTGTCCTGCTCCCCGTCCCCGGGGTGCGGTGAGGCCCAGCACCGGCCGGTCACCCAGCGTACACGCGGGTCACAAGCAGCGCTGTCCAGAAGAGCTGGGCAGGGTGGCACCGGTCTCTCACCTGGAGGGACCCTCTGGGCACCTGCCTTTGCCAGCGCTCAGAGTCAGCAGCCTGAAGGCATTTGTGCTGGAGAACAAACAGAAACATCTCTGAGGTGGACACGGTGCTTTGAGGAGGTGCACGTGGCATTTTCCTGAGGGCAGCTGGCAGAGCCCCGGAGCTGGGCTGGTGCTGGGTCCCAGTGGGGTGTTCACCAGGAATTGGCTCTATCTCGTGCATCCTCCTGTGCAGCATCCTGGGGAGGAGGCTCTGAGCAGCAGGGCTGCCGAGGGCGAGGGGCCACCAGCCCCCGAGGGGGGCACAGGGCCCCCAGCACAATCCCGATAATGAAGTTTTCGGTCTCAGCTGGGCTGAGAAGAAGGTTTTTCTCTCTTTTGGTCACCAGCAGCTTGTCCTTAGGCCAGGCCAGAGCCCCAGCACTGCAGCTTTCAGGAGCAGCAGGGAAAGTCTTTGTCCCCAGGGCTCCCTTCCCTCTGCCTGCAGCTCCCACAGCCCCCACTGCCCCCGGGGTGTTCTGGGTTTCAGCAGCCCCGGGCCAAGGCTTCCTCTCTGGCACAGCAATCATTTTGTACACTCTGATTCCTCTGGGTGCTGGGGGTGGGGTTTTGTTACACAGGTCCCAGGGGGTTTGTACCTGGTTTTTTTTCAGAACACTGTATGGCCTAGAGCTTTTTGTACAAAACATTATAAAAAAAATAAAAACTGAAAAGCAAATAAACTGGCCTGAGGGTACCAAGTGGGTGCTGGCAGCAAGCACTGGTGGGAGAAAACCCAGCACAGCTTACTGGGGGCTCCTGCTAAAATCTGCTACAGGACCTGACTTTTGCTGATTCTACAGTCACATTTGTGAGCATCTTCCACAGAGTGAAGAGCCCATGAAAGGGAGGTGGGAAGGGCTGGAGCACATCTCCTGTGATCGTCCCAGGGTTCCCCTCCTGCAGCACAGCTGGAGAGATCACCACAAACAGCAGTTACCAACTCCAGACCTTCTTGGCTTATGACAAGCATCTCCCAAACATTTCAGCCCTCTCCCCCTTTCCTGTCACAATCTGCTGCTGTTGCTCTGTGTAAGAGGGCCAGGGCTTGGCTCAGCCAGCAGGAGAAGAGGACTTGGAGGGGAAGCCAGAGGCAAGGTGCTGCTCCTTCCCTCATGGAAAGCCAAAAGGAACCATGACAGGCTGGACACAACAGTGAAAAAATCTTTAATCGAGTTATGCAATATACAAAAGTTTAGGTTTTATGTAGATTAATTTCAGTATTAAAAGGCTGATTGCTCAGTCTCACCCTGGGCATGTTAAATATCTTACCTGAATTTCTACAAGAGCAAACAAAAGCCTAGAGCACCAGCAGACACACGTACAAATAACTTACATGACAGTTCTGCTCTCCCTGGGCTTTGTTCTCTCAAGGGTTGGTTTTTGAGTCAGGCTTTTGGCTTTGGGAAGTAAAAGAAAAAAAAATATAAAAGACTAGGTATGGAATTTCTAGTAGGAATGGGGAGCAAGAAACTCTTTGGATCCCAGTCAGAGCAAAGATCACCATTCCCACAGCATCAGGGGCTTCCTTGTGGCAAACCAGACCGTACCCAGGAGTGGGAGCCCAGCTGTGTGACAGGAGGGGACACTGCGAGCAGGATTGCTGCCAGACCTCCCCCTCCACAGCTGGGACAGTTTGGCACAGGTGTTGAGTCTGTCAAGAACAAGGTCTAAGCAGAGGGTTTCAGTCGGGCTGAGCCTGACTTGGAGGTGAGGAGCTTCTCCACCATGGTGCGGGCGTAGCGCAGGCGGCTGGCCAGCTCCTTGCAGCAGCCGTGCTCCTCGATCAGGCTCAGCTTGTACGTGCGGAAGTCCCGCTTCTCATCGATGTACGTGACAGCGGCCATGAGAGGGCACAGGATGACCTTGGTGTGGTCCTGTGGGGAGAGAGCACACCGTCACCCTGCACTCTGCTCCTTGGGGACTGTGGGTTCCCAGGGTAAGTCGTCCCATCAGTGGTTGGAGCACCCCAGCTGCACCCAGCAGCGAGCTGACAACACCACAGTGCAGCACTTGCTCAGAAACTGCAGCAGAAGGAAACAGAATCCCAGCACTGCCTGGACTGGAAAAGCCCTTTAAGCTCATCGAGTCCAACCATGAACCCAACACTGACCAGTCCCCACTGACCCATGTCCCTCAGCACTGTGTCTACACAACTCTTCAATCCCTCCAGGGATGGGGACTCCACCGCTGCCCTGGGCAACCCCTTCCAATGCCTCAGAAGCCTTTCAGCAAAGAAATTCTTCCTCACATCCCATCTCAACTGCCCTGGGCACAACTGGAGCCCATTTCCTCTTGTCCTGTCCCTTGGTCCTTGGTTGAACAGACCCACCCCCACCTCTCTGCACCCTCCTTGCAGGGACTTGGACAGAGCCAGAAGGTTTCCCCTCAGCCTCCTTTTCTCCAGGCTCAAAACCCCCAGTTCCCTCAGCCGGGAACTCAGCACACTTGTGCTCCAGACCCTTCCCCAGCTCCGCTGCCCTTCTCTGGACACGCTCCAGCACCTCCAGGTCCTTCTTGGAGTGAGGGGCCCAACACTGACCCCAGCACTCGAGGTGCGATTACACCAGTGCCCAGCACAGGGGTAAGAGAACCTCCCAGGTCCTACTGCCAGCTCAAGACCACCGCATCTAGGACTGTGCAGCAGTGTAGGGGCACAGCCCCTTCACCAGCAAGGAGCATCTTGGTGGCTGATGTCCCAGCAAGGGGAGCCAAGAGCCTCCCAGTGCTCGGTTCATCGGGCAGAGTTTCGCTCAGGTGCTGCCTCGCACACAGCGCTGCCTGCAGCGGGGCTCCTCCAGCAGCCCCAGCCCTGGGCAGAGCCGAGGAGCAGGCTCACCTGGAAGAAGTTGATCTGCACGGTGCCGTTGCTGAGGTGCAGGATGATGGCGCTGCGGGTGCGGAACCAGGTGCACAGGTAGGGCAAGCGGGCCAGCTCGTCCCCTTCCCGCGGCGTGATGTTGGCGCCCGCCTTCAGCAAGTGCTCGCTCATGTAGTTCCGGAAATACTTCAGTAGTGTTATCTGCAGGGGGAGAGCCTGAGCACGCAGCCTGAGGGTGACCCCTGCCACCTGGGGAGGGCAGGGGCTGCTGCCACAGCCCCAGAGCCTCCCTGAGCTTTCAGAGCTTGAGGCACCACAACACAAACTTGTGCCAATTCTCACACTTAAAGTTCACTCGGTCTGTGATACCCGAGGGTCACTTTCCCAACCAGATCAGCACTCAACTCTGTGAAGCTGCTCACAGAGGAGCCTCAGCTAGCGACTGGAGTAACCAGTTAGAGCTGCCAGTGCCTGTCCTTGGGGCCACGTTTTACCAGCCAAGAGGAATGCAGAGTGCCAGCGACCCCAAGTTACAGACGCTTCTCCCTGGAACCCACCCTGCCAACAAAACCCAACAAGGCTGGCAGAAGCCTGACCAGGAGCAGCCACCCCCACCGAGGGCTCCTGTGCCCAGGACTGACCTTCTTGTTGAGGGCAGAGGGGTAGGACCTGACAGTGAAGTAGGACTCGGTGCTGTTCTGCTCGATGTACTGCAGACTGTCCCCGTCGTTGTACATGATCAGGCGCGTGGAGTCGTTGAAGAGAACTCCGACGCTGTTGTCACACAGCTGGTAACCTGGGTCACAGGGGAGCCCGTGAGGCTTCAAATGCCATTGTGTGAATACAAGGCCAGAGGGTTGTGTTATCCAGGGGCTCCCTGACAGCCACCCCAACAAGTCCCCACCCAGAACACAGTTTCCTCTTTGTGGAGGTCTGGGTGGCACTTTCCTGGATTTCTCATCCTCCTTTGTTGCATCACCTGCTGCAGAAGCAGCTTAACTGCTGCAGTGGGTACATGTGCTCACTGCAGAGCCAGGCCAGCCATCCCATGGAGCAGGTAGCCATTTGCCAACTTAAAGTGGCCAGGGCTGATGCTCAGTGACCACTACTCTGGATTCACTGGGTATCTGGTAACATTCCTGGCAGCAATCTTGGACACACACACTGGAATACTGTGATTGAAGAACCAGACCTATGCAATACCCAAACCAAAGCCTCCCCCAGCCTCTTCAGAAGCTGGAAAAGGCTGAAGTGTTATTATTTACCTAGACCATATTTATCCGAGTAGTCCACCCATTTGCTAACCCAGAAGATAGGAATGCAGGCTGGGTCTTCAGCTTCTTCTGCAAAGAGAAAGGGAGATTGTTAGAAGACATTTCACAGCATCCTGTGCACCCCAGCAAGCAAACAATGCCAGAATGAAGGTGAGTAGCTACTACATCACTTCTCAGCCTTCCAGTCTGAAATTGAAGTCATCTGATCTCTCACTTCAGACAACAGCATCAGAGTGACAGAGAAGCAAGTTATCAGGAGGGCCAGTGCCTGTGGCTTGTCCCCAGACTCACCTTGTCTCACTGCCACTCTCTCGGAGGGCTTGGCCGAGTTGACTGCAGTCAGCTGCTGCAACATGTCAGCTAAGTGACAGCCAACAGCATCTCCCGGCTCCCGCAGCCCAGCTGCATCTTCCTTTTCAGGCAAGTTCTCCAGGGCAGGGCTGTCTGGTCCTGGGCCAGGAAAGAGAAGAGTGTGGAGGTGTGACCAGGGAGGAGGTTTCTGAAGGCATCAGGTTTATATCGTACCCTAAGCAAGTGGTGGCACCTCCTCCTTGTTTTGGTTCTGGGCATAGAGTGAGGAGACGCCCACCCCCCCCCCCCCAACTCACAAGACACTCCAGGTTTCAGTAAGAACTGGGAGAAGAGCTGAGGGAGCAGCACTGGTGGCTCTGGATGTTGCAGGCTCCCATCCAGCTCTGGCCACTGGCTCTACCTTTGTTGAGCGCAGTCAGCGGCTTCCGCCCGTTCAGCTCCAGGCCGCTGGGCGCGAGGGAGAAGCGCGGGGCCACGGTGAGGCAGCTGGTGGGCAGGCGGCTGGGGATGTACCCCGCCGTGAAGAACTCGTCGCTCAGCAACTCGTCAATCGTGGGGCGCGTGGCAGGGTCGGACCTCAGCATCTTCTGGATGAGGTTAGCGGCCACGGGGTTGATGTGCTACGAGGAGACAGGCAGAGCTTAGAGGCAGGGTCAGGGGATGACGCACACCGGTGGTAAATGCACTGGAGACACAACCCGAGGAAGTGCTGCCTGGAGCAGAGCTCCTGTGCTGCCTGGAGCAGAGCTCCTGTGCTGCCTGGAGCAGAGCTCCTGTGCTGCCTGGAGCAGAGCTCCTGTGCTGTGCCAGGCAAGCAGGATGCAAGTCTGGGGAAACAGAAGTGGGCAGGCATGGAGAGCTGTCTCCTGACAGCATGCAAAGCCTAAAGTCCACTGGCTTTAGCAAGATCACACCACCAGCAGCAGGATGAGCTGGGAACCTGGCCCAGAGCTCATGGACTCGAGCACATCCATTTAACTCCATGTGCCCACTGCCCAGCTCGGATTTTTGCTGTGTGACAGAGGAGCTGCTGGCTCCCCGAGAGGAAGCTGGTCCTGCAGGTTCACTCCACCACTGACTGACACATCCCCTTCCTGGCTCCCAGCAGTAAAAGCCATTTCACCATTAAGTGCCAGCTGCAGGACAGTGCAGTGGAAGGCTGACCAGGAACTGCTGCGAGGTGAGCAGGGAAGCGCCCTACCTTGGGAATCGTGTACTCGTTCTTCTTGATCCGGATGTAGGTCTCCTTGAGACAGGAGGTTTCAAAGGGCGGTTTCCCCACCAGCAGAGTGTACCTGTGTGTTTACAGAGACAGGGGCATCAGTCTGCAAAAGAGACTCCGAGACTTGTGCACAGAAGTGACCCCGTCCTCAGCACACCCTGGGACTTTCCTGGCAGAGGGAACACACTTGCAGTAGCACAGGGAGGTGCCTGCACCATGCCCGGTTCCTGCCCCTGAAAGTGGGAACTGAGGTATAGAAAACTCTGGGGAAAATTCCAGTTAGGAAGTGCTGGCTTTTGGGAAACACCCCAAGCCAGCCGTGCTGTGCAGCAGATCAGCCTGCAGACACACACACAGAGCAGCCTCTGCAGAGCGCGGGGCAGTTGTGTGTCCGTGGGCAGCAGGGCCCAGCCAGAGCAGATGCTCTGGAGACAGAGCACCCAAAGCTTCGGCTCACACCGAAACCCAGGGGGGCCGAGACCTGGACCCCAGGGACCACCCGGCCCCACAAGAGACATTTTGACTCACATGATGCAGCCGATGGACCAGATGTCCACCTCAAAGCTGTGCCCCTTCTTGCCCAGCACCTCCGGGGCGATGTAGTTGGGGGTCCCACACAGGGTCTTCTTGCGCTCGCCATCGTACTCCACTTTGGTGGCCAGGCCAAAGTCACCTGGGAGAGACGGGGTATGACTGGAGATGCCCTGGGTGGCTGGTCCCCAGGGCCAGGGTCCCTGCCATAGGGCAGCCACGGGGGGCTGGCAGGGCATCACGTCCTGGGCACCTACCGATCTTCACCTCCATGTCGTCGCTGAGGAAGAGGTTGCCCAGCTTGAGGTCGCGGTGGATGACGCGGTGGCTGTGCAGGTACTGGCAGCCCAGGATGGTCTGGCGCAGGTAGTACCGCACCTCGGGCTCGCTCAGCGCCTTCCGCCGCTTGTGCAGCTCCAGCAGCGACTGCGGGGAACGGGCAGCACCGGCTCACACCGACACCTCCAACCCCTCCCCGCCAACCGCCGGGTCCCACCGCCCCCCCGGCCCCTCACCCTGCGGCGGCAGAGCTCCAGCACGACGTAAACGAAATCGGTGTCCTCGAAGAAGCCCTGGAAGCCGACGACGTGGCGGTGGGCCAGGCTGCGGTGGATGGCGATCTCCATGGACATCTTCTCCTTCTGGTGCGGCTTCACCAGCAGCGACTTGGGCACCACCTTCCCCGCGAACACCTCCCGGCTCTCCGCCTCCGCCAGCTCGTAGCACCGGGCGAAGCCGCCCTTCCCCAGGAACCGCCCGCGCACGAAGCTGCGCCGGGTCCGCGGGTCCACCAGCACCTTCGGTACCTCCTTCCCGCCCGACGCCGCCGCTGAGCCACCCGCCCGGGCCGGCTCTGCCAGGGCCGCCGGCCGCGCCGCCTTCCCGCCCGCCGCGCTCATGCTGGACCGGGCCGGGCCGCTGTGGGTGCTGGGGAGTGGAGCGGAGGGCAGGAGCGGACCGGGCCGAGGAGGACCGGAGCGGGCCGGGAAGGAGCGGGCCGGGAAGGAGCGGAACGGGCTGGAGGGAGCGCAGGAGCGGGTGAGGCTGGGCAGGACCGTAGCGGAGAGAGCGCAGGAAGGGGCCGGAGAGAGCGGAGGGAGCGGGCCGGGCAGGAGCGGAGCGCAGAAGCGGGTCGGGTCAGGCCGGGCCGGGGGAAGCGGAGCGGAGGGAGCGGAACGGGCCGGACCGGCGCTGCCCGATTCAAACGCGGCCCCGGAGCGTTACGCGCCCGCGGCCGCTCCCCATTGGCTGAGAGGATTTAAAATCCACGCGGCGGCCGCGGGGCACCATGGGAGCGCCCCGCCCGCTTAAAGGGACAGGCACCGCACCGGGCACCGCCACCACCACTCCCTCCCCACGCGGGGCGGCGCGCGCTCCGGCGCCCGTTGGCTGCGGACACGTGCGGAGCGGCCCGACCGCTGCGGGACACGCGCGGGGGGCGGGGCTGATCCCCGCGCCCCCCGGCCGGCAGCAGTTCGTTTGCCCGCGGGGCTCCCGGGACCCCCGGGAACGGGGCAGGAAGCGTTCCGTGAGGGAAACACTGTCGGTGTTTGTACCGGACGCGGGTTTCGGGTACAAACGGGGCAGTCGGTTTCCCTGCGGATTCCAGTGACGCTTCTCCACGCCCCGACGCGGCTCGTGGAGCGAAGGGGTTCACACGCGGACCCCCAATCTTGCCCTCTCCCATGGAATCCCCCGGTCCCGGTGCCGCCCTCGGCCTCTCGGTGACGTTTGCCCGCGCAGGCAGCCGTGCCCGACCTCGCTGGCCGTTTTCTCCCTCTTCCCCACGCGCTGCCCAGTGTCCCCAACATCCACAAGGGCCCCCCCCTGCCCCGGCGCTACCCCTGCGCCCCAGCACCGCTCACCAAGAGAGGTGACAGCACCGGGTGTCCCCATCCCCCAACCTCATCTGGCTGGTGCAGAACAAACAGCGACGAAAAATAACCAAGAACAACCCCAACCGGGCTCAGAGCCTCAGCCCGCACCCCGGCCTCCTCCCTCCGGCCACGCACGGTCCCACCCTGCCCAGACCCGGGCGAGGACAGTGGCTTTACCTCGCACAGGGTCCCTGCCCACCAACACAAGCCCTGACTAACGGAGACGAGATGGTCCTGCCCAGAACACTCCGTGCTTCTGCGATGTTCTGGGCCCGATGACACCCAGCAGGCCATTAACTATTGACACAAGCCACCGGTTGCCCCAGGGCAGGACCAAGGCACGACCCCTGCAGCCAGCAGTTAAACTGTTGCTGCCCTGTGGAGCCGGATCACCTCGGGAAGTTCTGCTGCACACAGAGCAGACGCGGGCACCGCTCCACGGGTGACTGTTACCTTCCCGCACAGCTCCTCACTGAAAACCCGCCAGCATCCGACCCAGCCCCTCTCAGGTGACAGAGTGAGGGTGAGGAGGGTTCTGCAGCCCCCACGGACGCTCCCGAGCACCCTGACAGCCCGGAGCTAAGAGCAGCAGGACCCGCCAGCCCTGCCCGGAGCAGAGCAAAGCGCCTGGGATCAACGAAGCGATGCAGCGAGGCGGGGTTTGAAGCGATCACTGTTTGTACAATCCCGACAGAAGGGATCTCCCTCCCTGAGCAGCTTTGCTTCCCCACACACCTACAGCTCCGCCCCGGCCGCGCAGCAAAGCCCTCCCTGGCAGCCGGGTTTTAGCGAACGCTGGCACCAGGAGCCCGCAGCTCCCCGGGCTGCAGGCGCTCGCTGCTGCACACCGACACTCGTCCTTCCAGAGCCGGCAGAGGCGTGGAGGGGAGCCCAGGTCACAGGGACGCTGCACAGGACAGGAGGATAAAGTGGCCGAATCTAAGGGATGTTAACAGTGCTGAGTGTTTGAGATCTTCAGTGGAGACTTGGTTTTAGACCCTGGCAGAGGCCACCTTAACAGAGACAATAAAAGAGGTTTTAACGGAGGCAGAAGTCGTCTCAGCCTGCGAGAAGGAAGAGGAGCCCGAGAAACACATAACTGTGCAGGGACTGATCCCTCCATGCACTACCCCTGTGCTGCTCAAGTGATCATGGAAAGGCATCGCTCAGACATTCCCAGTTGCCATTCCCACCCCATTCCCAGTCTCAAAGCCTTAATTCAGCAGCTGCCTCCCTCACCCCTGTCCCAGGCCAGCAGCCCCGCTCCACGCTGCCCAACCGCGGCCATTCATCAAGCGATCCCGGTGAAACGCTGTGTGGGGTTGAAACTTTGAAGTGACACCATGGCAACACAGCACACACAGCCCCTCCTGACCAAGCACAGCCCGAGGGACAGCTGATGGCAAGGGAACAGGACATCGTGTAAGAACCCCCAGACTTGTCAGGTCTTGTGATGAGGGAGGCCTCTTACAGCCCCTCACTGCAAATGGCTTCTCCAAGGGCTGGTCAGACCCTGGGCAGCAGAAAATAAGTGTTTTTGGAAGTTGAAATCAATGAGGAAGCTGCCTGCAGTACAAACACAAGGAACACCTCACACTTTTTCAGGCAGGTGGACAAAGTGGCGAGCCTGGGCCTTTCCCATGGGCATTCCCCGAACCCCCAGCAGATCGCGGGGAGCACGGTGGCACCAGCCCCTCATCTCCCAGTCCCAGCTGTGCTCCCTGCCACCAGGGCTGGCTCCAGCTCCTGCTTCTCTGTACGGATGCAAAAGGACTGACACCATCTGGGATGGCCTGACCCAAACCGTGGGACATTCCTCCTGCTTGAAGCACCACTGCCAGAGCCGCTGCTGCACCGAACGCCGTGCCTGACGCTCCAGCGCTGAACAGGGGGGTTTACAGCCACCTTGGTGCTTTAGGGCTCTCACCCCAGCACAAAGAGTAGATGCACAGACATTCTGTGTCAGAACCACTATAAAACAACTGTGCTGAAATCATTTGTGGGTGCAAGTCATCAGCTCAGAGGCAGAGAGGTGGCTGCTTCACACCGTACTTCACTTCTTAAATGCACTGACGCTGCGAGAGTCGGTCACAGAACAAGGGACCGTGGCTCATGTGCCCAGGCACAGCAGAAACCTCCCTCGAGTCTCCAGTTTGATTTGAAGAGGCACAACTTTGAGTCACTTGAACAACTGAAGAGGCTTTAATTTATGTACAGTAAAACACAAACAGAGCAGTCAGTGGGTTTACATGGATCAGCAGCAGTTACTACAGACGTTAGTGCTCCTACCACTGTCTGCCATTTCAGGTGTACAGCACTCGGCATTACACAGAGCAGCTGGAGGCTCCAGGGCTGCTGGTCTCACAGCCACACCCCCACCACAGAGCTAATGTGTGTCCTGGCCCCCAGATTCCACACTGCAACATGCAGAGCCTCAGTTTTAACAGCGAGGGAAGGACGATGCTAAGCTTTAACAGAACACAAGCAGAGCAGGCAGACTCAGCCGGACCAGGTACTGACTCAGGTACACACACAAGTGTCCACTGTCTCCAACTTTCACACAGCTGCTCCCAGCAAGAATTATTCCTGCTCTATTACAGGCCCAAATGAAATGTTCACTGTTTCCAAGAACTCTGAATCTCCTCAGGCTTCATAAGGCCAAAAAGCACCAGGGAGCTTTCTGCACGTGTACGCACCGGGTAACGAGCCGGGACAACCGCAGCATTCCCCCACCCACCTCCAGCTCTGCTTTAATTCCCCACTTTCTGCACTGAATTTTGCAAGTGACGTGGCACTGCTCTTCCCAAAGCCCTTTGGCTCTTTAAGGTCTGTGATGTTCAGGAAGTAGAACACCCATGAGCCATGAGGATCCTGACCCTGCGTGATGGGTGAGAGCACAGGCCTGACGTCTACCTCAAGAGCTAAGAGCTAAGAAGTGTCCTGTCAGGCAAGGCATAGAAAGAGAGGTTTCAATGTCAGCCAGAAGTCCTAAAGCCAGTCCCAGGATGATGAATTCTATCCTTTCCTTATACAAGAGAACCTCAGACCACAGGGAGAAAAGGAAGAGGCCATCCACCTCAACATGCAGGTCTGTGGAGCAGCAAGTATCTTCCAAAGGAAAGCAGTGGGTCTAATGAGCCCTGGTGAGTAACTGCCCACAACACCCACAGCAGCCACACAGCACTTCTGTTCCAGGATGGAGATTGTGTCCAGCAAACCTAACCCCACCCGCCCGGGGTCAGGAACTGAACTGACAGGAAAGAGGCTCTGGCTGCAGAGATTGCTCTGTGAGCTGCCTGGTTCCTCAGCTCCAACGAGGAGATGCTGCCCTAAAGGGAACAGCATCAGCTTTCCTCGCCCCAGAACATTTAATGGCACAACTCAGACACATGGAATGAATCACATTTAAATGAGCACACAAAGTTTACACAACGTGACACAGCAGCTTTCACAAGGGACTGCTTGGCCAGACCGTTAGTGCTGAGGAACACTCCCACCAGTGCTCGCGGGGAGGGCCGTGCCCTGGCCCCTCTGAACACCCCTCCCCCTGCCCCCAGAACGCTCCTGCGTGCCTGGACTGCCCTGAAACATGGTAAATAGGCTACTAGACCTGAGTGAGCGGCAAGAACTTCTGGTAATAGCTCTTTGTAACGTCAATCATGAGCTCCTGGGTACATTCCGGGAGTTCCCCAGAGAACAGTCCTGGAAGGAGAACAAGAGCATGGCCATCAGCATTCTTGCAGGAGAAAGCAGGAATAAGTTTATATTCAGCATTCAAAGCAGTGACTCTGTCTGAATTGTGAGCAGAGGGAACAGCAAAGGGCTCTGCAGCGACACAGCAGGGTCACTCCCACCGCGCCCCGGGGGTGTCAGACACGCTGCTGCCACCGGGCCCTGTCACAGCTGCTGCTGCTCCCCTGAAACAGCACCAGCAGATGAGTGACAGTGTGACATCTCCAGCCCAGCCAGGTCGATGGGCAGGAACTAAACATTCACACAGCCCAGTTTCATGTCCCTGCCTCCCTGGGAACACGTGAGCAGGGAGCAAGTGAAGTTCCTACAGCGTGAACCCCCGAGATACCCACAAACCCAGACTGCAGGGATAGGGGAGGGGTCCTTCTGCCAGAGCCCAGTGCCTGCTGCTTCTGGACCTGTGAGGCTGTGCTGCTCACTGGGCAGGGTGCTCAGCTGCCACCCCAGGAACACTGTTCTGAGGAAACACGTGCTGCCTGCCCAAGGTACACTAAAGCAGCAAGTTTCACAAGTTCAAATTGTTATTTTTTGTTCAGCCAGTGCCCTAAATCTTTATTTCTAGGCACTAAGTGCTAAAGGCAACTTTGCCACAGCAATCTCATTTTGAAATAAGAGCGTCCACATTACCCACGCTCTGGTGCAGACGGAGCTGGGGGAGGAGCTGGGGGAGGAGCTGGGGGGAGCATACCTGGGCAGCCCGAGAACACCGTGAACGGGGGGACCACTGTCTCGGGGGGGAGCACGGTGTTGTCCAGGATTTTGCAGCAGTCCTTCAAAACACATCTGCGGCCCTGAAGCAGAGATCAGGTACAGTTTATACTTAAACCACTACATGCTTTTGCTTGTTCCCAAGTTACCTAAACTTCAACAAATTTAACTGCTCAAAACACGTTCCATATAAGGGATCATGGGAATGAATCTCTGCCCTCACCCAATGCTCTTCCCAACAGAACTCACTTTTCCTTTTTTCCCCATTTGCTCGCGACTGACACACCCACCAGCTGCGTGTTCACACCTCAGGGTGCAAAGGGGACCCCAGAACCTGAGCCGTGCAGCCAGGCAGCAAGGCCTCCTCTGACCCAGCAGGCAGCAGCCTTGACTATTCTGCATTATTTGCTTACGACCACAATTCCACTTGTGCTTTCTAGACAGGCTGCCTTCCCTGGACACTGGCATCAGCCACAGGGACAACACTGCTGGGACAAGTTTTCCAACAGCAGTCAGCTGAGCCTGCTGTCCTCAGAAGAGCAAAACTGAAAGCACTGCTTTCTGCTTTCTGTGGAGAAGGAAGAGGAGGAGAAAGGAACAGCACAGAGTACGTGTGCTCCAGCCTGCTGGGGCAGGGACCTCTCTGCTGTTGTCACAGATCCTCGGCAGCACTGGAGGGTTTGAGGCAGAGCTGAGGAACAGCACTCACAATGACACAGTTCTTGCCGATGTGGACGTAGGAGCCGATCTGGGCTGCGTTGACGACACAGTCCTCTTCGATGAAGACGTGATCACCAATGTGGAGAGGGAAGAAAGCCACCCTGTGACAGGAGAGTCGTTTGTTCAGGTGTACAACAGACAGAGCCACGGCACCACCACACCCAAGATCGCAGGCTGGGGTCTCCCATCTCCAGCTGCACAACCAGAGGCAGATCTGACACTGAGGAAGGTTAAACAGTGACTGCTCTTTTCTCGTCTCCTTCTAAGGGGCAGCCCAAATCAGCCACAGGAAGACACAATGATTAAACAAAGAGCAAGTGAAATGCCCTCCACTAGCTGTGTGACTGCATCCCAGCCTCTCCATGCTGTGGTCTGAGGGGAACACTGACCCTCAAGGCAGAGCCAGAAGTCTGAGGGAAGAGCAGGTTTAGAGGGACGTATTTCTGCAAACTGCTGCAGGACCACAGCCCTCCAGCACGGATCTCAGCCAGGCCAACGTATATTTTAGGTATTTAGATTTTAATTTCAGTCTCCCTAAAGGCCAGGGACCTCTTACCCTTTGCTGAACTTCTTGAAGGGCGGCCTGATGACGCTGCGGCTCTTCACCACGCAGTGCCGCCCGACCCGGACGTTCGCCAGGTCCCCGCGGATGATGCAGTCGTTCATAACTATTGTCTGGAGGGGAAAAGAGAGATAAACGAGCTCCACATTCTGCCTGTGTCATCAGTTATTACTGACTGTGTCAGCTCACAGGGGACTCTTCTAGTCAAAAGAAAATCGAGAACAAAACAAATGACACAGGAGCCTGGAACCCCCCGTTGTGCTCCCATCACACCAGGGAGCAGCACAAAGGGAGCCAGGACACAAAGCAGCTTAAACACAAACAGAAGTACGGGGCTGCAGGGAGAAAAGCACCACGGCCTGCCCGCAGGCAGAGGGAACTCTGCGTTCTGGGAGAGCGGAGCTCCGGTCCCATGGGGCTGACAGCGACTGTCAGCGGACAGAAGAGCAGCGCAGGTGCTGCTGCCGTGGGGACGGGACCCCCGCGCCTCGGCTCCCACCCAGCAGCTCGGGAGCACCGGGGTACCGGGCGGGGGGCTACCGCAGCCCCTCCCCACTGCCTACCTTGCCGTTGAGCACGATGTTCTGGCTGCCGCACAGCACGGACTGCCGGCTCACCTTATTGCCGGACGCCTGCGGGGAGAACGGGCGGGTCACTGCGGCCGCCTCACAGGCCCCGCCTCGACGGCCCCGCCTCGACACCCCAGCACCGACACCCCAGCGCCCCGATCCCCGGCCCGCCCCAGCCCCCCGCACCGTCTCGATGTACTCGGACTTGTTGTAGAGCATCTCGCTCAGCTCCATGGCGCCGGCGCCACTTCCGCACAGCCACTCCCGACTTCCTGTACGTCACTTCCTGCCGCCAACCAAGCGCTTCCGGCGGGAGGCGCGGCCTATGGCGGCCCGGTTGCCATGGAGACGCACGTCCCGCGCGCCGCGCGCTCCCGGCGGGGGGCGGCCATGGCGGCCCCGGAGGAGGCGGCGGGCGCGGGGACCCTCAGCGGCACCGAGAAGGAGAAGGTGAAGGTGCGGGGCCGGGCGGGACCGAGCGGGGCCCGGGGCGGCGGCGGGCGGCCCGGCGGTGCCATCCCGATGCGTTGTGTCTTGCAGCTGAGGGAGAAGCTGGCGCTGCTGCGGCGGGAGTACAGCGAGACCGTCAGCCGGCTGCGGGTGAGCGGGGTGAGCGGGGCGGGCGGCGGGCGGGGGCTCGGCCCGGCCCGGCCGGGCGCGGGAGGAAGCGCCGGGAGGCCGGTCCTAGTCCCGCGCCGCTGTTGTGTCCGCAGCGGGCGCGGCGAGCCGAGCGAGCCCGGAGCCACGGCCGGGGCACGGCGGCGGAAGGAGACCGGCGGGAGCAGAGCCCCGCAGGTAGGAGCCGGCTGGAGGCCTCTCGCTTCCGGGCTGGTCGGCGGGAGCGCTCGGTAGCCCTTGGGCTCCCTCGTGTCCTCACCCGGCGGCGGGTCCGGGCAGAGTCCCAGCCCAGGCACCGTCCCCGTTCTGTGCCCCCGTGGCCCCGTCGTGCCGAGCCGGGGCCGGGCCTGTCCCCACTCTGCAGCTGCTGCCCCGGCCGGTCCAGTGCTGCTGAACCCCGATCTGCAGTAACTTCTCTTCTGCTTTCCCCCTTGCCAGGTCTGCTGTGCTCACTGGTCCCGACCGGGCTGTGCTCACCTAGCTGCCCGGTTTTCCTGCGGTGTTTTTCTTGGGCAGGACTTTGCTGGGAGGCCTTGACACTTGTGACGTTTTCCCCACAGGTTCTAGAGATGCATCTCCTGGTGTTGACAGACAGGAGACCTCACAGCTACAGACCGAAACCTGCTCTGACCTTGGCACAGAGAGGAAGACATCTGTCACATTTAAACAGGTCCCCGCGCTCTGCAGTGAGGAGGTCACCCAGCAGGACAGCTCACGGGCAGGTAGCGCCCAGCCTCGCCCGGAAAACCAGGGCTGGGGAATTGTCAGGCCTGCCCATGAGGAGAGAAAACCCCAAACCTCCAGGAGCTTGATGAAGCTGAGGAGGCGGACGAAGGCTCTGGTGTCACAGGAAGGGGAATCGGTGCGTGATGTGCAACTCATCGGTGCTGATGGAAGGGTGAAAAATCAAACTGCTGGTACAGGGGAGCTCCGGTCACCGGTCTTCAGGCGAAGCAGTCTCCCAAACACCGAGGAAAGTGCTCAGAGAGCATCCACACCAGCACTTGTGTGGAGACAGGAAACCAGTTTCACTCCTCCCAACGCAGCAGAAGGAGTTGTTCCAGCCAGGCTCGAAGACTGTGTCCCTGTGGGAGAGCCTGAGCTGGTCCCGTGTGCGCTGAGGGGCGGCAGCGACGTCTGGCAGCCGGAGTCCCCGCGCGCCGTGGCCGCAGCTGATCCCCGTGAGCCCGCACGGCCGTGTTCAGAGAGCGGTGACTCTGTGTCACTGGACACCAGTGCTGATGGAGGAAGAGAATCCTCTGGTGTAATAAAACAAACAGAGGGTGAGAGTACGGGTGAAGATCAGGGAGAATTACGTAGGCTCTTGGATTTAATGTCAGAAAATGAAGTGTTGCCTGCTGACGAAAATAACGCTGTAACTGACGAGAGCAACAGCCACGGAGGAAACCAAAGTGACGCTAACAGGTTCCCTCCAGATCTTGCTCTGGGCAGTGTGGAAGAACTGTTGGAGAACCAGCAGCTTGAAATTCAGTCAAGACTGTCTCATCCAGAAGAGGTGACAGCTCCTGAAAGCTCACTCAGCTCTTGCACGGTGGTTGAAGGGCTTCTCTTTCCGGTTGAATACTACGTCAGGACAACTCGGCGCGTGTCTAATCGCCAGAGGAAAGTGGACCTCGATGCCGTCATCCTCAGCCAGCTGGGCAGGAGCAAGAGAGCTCAGCGAAGTAAGTGCAAGCAGAAAGGTGCAAATTCAGATCAGCCCTCCCAAGAAAGAGTTGAAAATGATTTGGAGCTGGGGATCGTGCCGTTGCCTTTTGGTGCAGAAAATGACCCAGCAAACTCAAGCAGCCCTCAGAGCTCTCTGCCGGCGTCCAGCGGCAGCAGCACGTCCCTCGGGGTGGATTCTCAAACCAGCCTCACCGGCACCAGGCGGGACCAGAGGCGGTCGCAGAGGAAACAGAAGGGAAGAGGAAAGTCGACCTGCAAACCCCCCGTGCGTCAAGTGTCACAGGAGCTGATAGGGAGTCTGGATCTCATAACCACGAGGGAGAGCCCCAGTCTGCTCTCAAATGAGTGTCAGAGTGAAAAGGAAAACTGTGAGGCCAATCTTGAGAAGTCACCTTCAGGTGAGAGGAGGTTGTCTGCTGCTGCAGCTCCTGGGTCTGAAGAGGCAGGAGTGGCCGGTGCCGTGCGGCCAGCGAGTGCTGATCCTGCTCCTGGAGGCAAATGCCCTGAGACCCTGGTGGAGCAGCTTCAGAGTCCACTTCAGATCAGCAATTCCCTGAACCCAGGGAATGAACCTTTTGCTGGCCATATAGGAGATCTGGAAGCCAAGCTAATGGTGTGCCAGGCTGATAAGAGTCCAGCAGAGCATGTTAGGAACCAACACGTGCAAGGAGCCTGCAGGGCCGAGCAGCTCCTGGCGATTAACGTCCCTCTGCGCCGCTCCCTGCGTTCCTCTGCGAGACAGAGAGGCAGCCGAGTCCCAACAGGTACAAACACAGGCACTGCCCCAGGCTGCAGCCCCAGAGTGCGGCGGGGAACGTCCCATCAGTGCGTGCTGCTGGTCCTGCCCTGCTGTGTTTTGTTGTTCAGGAACATCTCATATGGGTTAACTGTTGTTATTTTTAAGTCAGATTGCTTTTTAAAAAATGCAGATCACTGTGGTGCCCCTGTGCCTTGGACAGTTCTAGAAACTCCTGCTTCAGCACAGGGATGGGGGGTGAGCAGCAGTGGATGGCTGAGGAGCTGTTGGGGTGAATGTTGTGTGTGCTGGACTTGATTTTGCAGCAGATGGATGTGAATCTGTTTCTCCCACTAAGTCTGCATATTAATGGTATTTTCTTTTCAGTGCTGGCAAGTGTGAAGCACAGAGAGCAGCATTACAGTGTGAGGGGCTGTGAATGTTGTGAGGAGATAAAATGTTGGGGGAAAACCCAACACAGCAGCAAACTGACCCAGCGTTGGGGCAGTGCTGCCAGACTTTGGCAATGGTGTTTCAGCTGAAGGCTCAATGCAGAGCAGCTCTGGAGCGTCATGTCTGTCCAGAAAAGTGCCACTTCCATCTGATAAGAACAATATGGCTTTTGTTTGTTTGTTCTGGAAAACAGATGTGATATTCTCTCCTGTGTTCTTGTGTTTTTCTTTGTCTAGATGCGAGCAGAAGAGAAGGCGGCTGCCCAGCGGGCTCGGGGGGTCCCGCTGCTCTCAGCCTCCCTGCTGTGGACCCCAATACCTGCAGCTCTCTCTTCTCCTTCCGCAGTCTGCAGTGGCTGGCCTCCAGAATGGCTGTCAGAGAGTTTCACTTACCAGATGAGGAATTTGGACTCCTGAAACTTGAGAAATTAGAATCTTCCCCTGTGAATGACTTGGAGGTTTTTGTTCCTGGTGTATGTGGAGATGCTGCGGGTTCAGGGGACACGCGAGATGCACAAATGAATCCCGAAGAAGAAAGTCTCAAAAGTGATTTGATTTTGCCTTTCAGGAATGGGTTGCCCAAGTTACCTCAGGAGGGAAGCCCAGCTTCCCAGCGGGAACGCTCCACCCATGACCTGCTGTTTACTCCCACGGGGACTGTCTTCCCCGGTGCTCCCACTCAGCCCGAGTCTCAGCTTTCCTCATCTCTTTTCCCTGTCGTGGGTGCAACCCCAGCTGTTTTACCGTCAGTAGGCAGCGAGGTCTTGCCCAGCACAGCTCCTGTCCCTCCCTCACCAGCGAGCCCACGCTCCTCCAAAGGAGCTTCTGGCCAGGGTGACGGGGAATGCAGAGACTCTGCCGTTCCACTGCACTCGGACAGCTGCGGTGCAGGATCTGCTAGAAAAGAGGAGGAACAGGGTACAGCGTTTCCTTTAGAAGCTGAAAAAGGTCCTGATAATAAATCTGATGAGGCTGTGGCCTTGGAGAACCAGCAGCAGTCAGAGAGCAAACAGCAGAGACCCTGCAGAGCTTCTCCTGAACAGGTAACGAGCTGGCCGCTCTGCCAGGGCGCCAAGCCAGAGGTGGTGTGGGCAAGTCCCCTTTTCCAGAGGCTTGCCTGATTTCAGTCAGGGGAAAGACCTCTTTGCATGCCAGCCCTGCATGCTGGCTTTTGTCTGGCTTCGTAAATGTTTGGTTTTCATCTGGTGCCTCAGGTCTTTTGACCTCAAGAGCAAATTCTTTAAAGTCCTGCTTAATGGATCTGGAGATGTGGGTTTCGATGCTTATTGCAGGATACGTGTTTGAAACGTGTCTTTGAACAAAAAGTTTCTGGTACCCACATGATGCTGGTCTGCCTGAAGGAAAGTTTTCAGCTAGGATTTGGTAGAGGAGATAAATGACTGGTGGTAAAAGACAATTTTCAGAGGAAACCAGGAAATGACCTGTCTGGGATCTCTTGTTTTTCAAAGACATGGAAGTATAAAAAGAGGTGCTCCTGCCATAGCTCTCCAACGACTGCATGCAGAGTGAATTCACACTTCTGCCTCATTCTTGCAGGTGCTGAATGTAACTTCAAAATTGAATTATCCTCATTCTTTACTTGTTTGTGCAGAAAAAAGGCGTAGCAGAACAGTTGACCCCGGTACTGCTCGATGGCCTGAGAGAAGAGAGCTTGCAGCTCGTCTCAAAGCTGAAGGTGGGGTAACGCTGGGTGATTGTGCACTGAGTCAGCAGCAGCTCTTTAATACTGAGTTTAACAAACCTGTAATAAAATATGCATAATGACTAGCTGAACAGAATAGATTGCTGTCCAATTTGATCAGTTCTGTCTTCACTTGACTGCGGGTAGGTGGCACTTGGGCTTTGTTGTGGCTGTGCCACCGTACCCCCAGTCCTGTCCCAGCTCTGGGCTCTGTTGGGTCCCTGTCATTTCAAAGGACAAGTGATTTTTGTGATAAGAGACGATATATTTGCTGCTTGGAGGGTGAAACCCACCCAGCTTGTTTTCCTTGGTACCTTACAGACACTTTACTCAAAGTTAAACATCATGAGCTTAAAGTTTTAGCCTCAAATTCTCCTCACTGCATGCCAGGCCTTTTCCTCAGGCTGGACCTCCAGGTTAGATAACCATGTCTGTCAGAAGAAAACCAGCACTGTTTTGTTTTGGACAGGATTCTGCAAGTCCCTGCGCTGTGGATGTGAGTGCCCTGTGGTGGGAAGCAGCTGGCAGCAGAGAGCTGTGTGTGGTGACAGCCTGTGAGAGTTCCGTCTCCCTGTGGAAGCCTCTGGCATCCGGCCGCTGGGGGAAGGTCCATACCTGGCAGCTCGGAGAGGTCTGAACACAGTCCTTATTTCTGGAATTCAGGGCAACTTTCTTGTCCCAGTGTGTTAGTTCCTGAGGTACAAGGAGCTTGCAGTCTTGGGTGCAAGGTTGGTTCTTTAGGTGGCACAAATTTTTCACGCCATCAGGCAGCAGAGGAGAATGATTGGCGCTGCTGACGGAGAAGGCAGTGGCTGCGTGTTATCTGCTGGAACTTGATGCTCCATCTACTGCGCGGTGGCTGCAGCCACTGGCTTATTCTCCTTCCCCTTATGCTCCCTGGGGACACTTTTTGTCTCATATATCAACAGGGATTGTTAATCAAAGAGTGCTTCTTCACATGGGTCTGAAAATTACTTCTGCTGTATATCATTTTACTTAAAAAACTCTAGAAAATGGGCGTAAAGTCAAAGGGACGTCGTGGGTGACACTGAATTCTCGTTTTGCTGTCCTAGATTCCTGTGATACAGATTGTTCCTCTGCCAGACACCTGTAACCTCGTGTGTATAGCATTGGGAGACTTGGAGATTGGAGAAATAAGGTGGTGGATTTATTTCTTACTAGCACTTTGCACCCTGAATAGCTGCAGCTTAACTCTCCTCTTGTGTAGTGGTTGAAATTCTCTCTTACTAATGTGTCAGTTTATCAGTTGCTTTCACAGTCAGAAAATATTGAAGGTATTTCTAAAAATTAACTATAAAGACTTGCTTATTCGCCCCTAGAGGTGGTAGACTTTAAACTTACACTGATTTGTGTATGCTATGGCATGTTTGAATTATGCTTCCTTCTGTCATTACATGCACTTTTCTCTTAACTTAGACTCTTGCTTTATTCTTCTGAGAATGACTCATTCAAGCAGTCGCTGGTGAAAACTGGAAATATAAAAGCTGTGCTTGGGCTAAGGGACAGGAGGCTGGTCAGCAGCAGCAGGACCATGCAGGAGCAGCAAGTGGAGGTAGTGTCGTTTTCAGAGACAGGAAGGTGAGTCTGCTGGTTTTGGGGTGGTCTCAGTGTGGCAGGTGGAAGAACAGTAAAGAAACTTTTCTTTCTGGGGGTGTGCCCAGGACAGAACATGCACTTCACCTTTTCTCTGCCTTTTCTCACGTGCTAATCTGTTCAGGAGCAAGGATGGACAGACTCTGATGCCCCCTGAAGAAACTGTTTTAGCTTTTGCTGAGGTAGAAGGAGTGAGAGACGCCCTGGTGGGCACCACCGTGGTGAACAGCATCGTTGTCTGGTCAGTGTGTGCTCAGGGGAATGGCTTCGCCTGCAGGTGTATGCGGGGGCTCAGGCGTTGTGTGGGGGTGTCTGTGGATCTGCCTGTGCAGTGGTAACTGTCAGAGGGCCTGCAGTCTGGCACTTCAACCTCTGCAGGTAGTGAATGACCTGTGCTGCTCTAATCCCACTTGCTTTTGCATCACATTCATGACATCTCTTCCTGTGGCCTTTTGTCATAGTTTGGTTTCTGTGAAATCAAAAATGTGTCTGTGCACAGCAGTGTAACTGTGATTAGAAAATAACAGACAGGGAATGGAAATGGAGTGAGAATTTGTATTTCCCCCAACTGCAGGAATTTGAGAACAGGCCAGCTCCTGAAGAAGATGCACGTTGGTTATTCCTACCCAGCCTCCATCTGCCATCGAGCATATTCCGACTCTGTACGTACACGAAATGCGACGCGCGGCCTGGTGGTGGGCAGTGACGTCAGGGGTTGTACAGCGATTGAAGTGTCAGCTCTGCTTAGATACATAAGATATTTCAAAGGAAAATGGGTTAACTGGGAGAAATCAGCCACTCTGGCTACCTTGAGCTCTTGGCTTCCCACAACCTAATGCATCTGATGAAATGAGTGATGCATGGCGGTGTGTCCCAAAGCAGCAGCACCTTGGACGTGGGGAGGAAGCAGGAGTGCTGCTGCCAGTGCTGGTGCTGGTCAGTCTCTTCCATTTCCAGGCAGGTCTCTGCCAGCATGGTGGCGGCACACTGACACTGTCGGGATTCAGGTGGGGCCCAGAGATTTTCCTGTAAATGTCACCTCATCCCACAGCAAGTTTAGCTTTTTCAGGCAGAAGGATAAGTGCATGGATCCCTTGGGTCACTGAGCCGTCCTTCTGCTGTATCGCATCAGCCCTTATCAGTCAGCAGCTGCTTTGGTTTTTATCTAATTTGATAAGGAAAGTAAAGCATTTCTGTTTTATTAGTAAAAATAATGCATCACTGTCCATGCTTTGATTATGGTGAGAACATAGCCATTCATTTTTGGAAAATTCTTTGGGTGTTTTCCCCTCTTGCTGTTGTTTTTAGTGATGTATTTTTCCTCTGTGTATCAGGGCCTGCTGTTTGTTGTTTTAAGTCATCCACATGCCAAAGAGAGCGAGTGCTGTGGAAACCCCGCGTTCCGCGTGATCGCCTTCAACCCCCGGACAGCCAGGAGCACCGGCGTGGTGGCCTCCTCCCCCCCGCCCGGGCACGCCGGGAGGCAAGTACCGCGGGGCGGGACCTGGGCGTGCTGGCTTCCGCGGGGCCTGGGCGCGCTGGCTTCCCGGCTCATCCAGGCGGTTCTGGGGCAGGATCGCTGGAGGAGCCGAGTAGCACCGCTTGGCCAGGATCCAGCTGCCCTCTTGCCGATGAGAAGGGGGGGCTGTGCCCGTGGCTGTCGTTTGTCCCTGTGGAGGCTGGGGTGGGGGTGTGGGCTGTTTCCTGCCCACCCCCTGCGCCAGCCTGTGCCCTGACCTCTGCTGACAGACGGGAGCGTGTGCTCCGTGCTGTGCGCTTTGGTCTTCCTCCCCCCCAGAAATGCTGTCACTGGGCTCATCGGGGGCCCTCCCCAGGCAAACCCCCCCCCCCGTCCCCAAGACTGTGGCTGCAAACGAGGCGCCCGAGCCTTTGTGCTCTCGCAGAGCTCCCTGCCAGGTTCATTTGTGCTGGGCAGCTGTTTGCAGCCAGATGGCCTTTTCCTTCCTGTGTCTTGTGTTTTGAAGACTCAGCTGTTTAAGGCACAGCCTTGCCCTGTGCTTGCATCCATCACGGTGCTTCCTGTGTGCACAGGCGTTAGCAGATGGAGATCTCGCCTCACTGAACAGGTTTCCAGTGTGTACTGGGGCTGCAGGATTGTCTGACACCCTTTGTTCTCAGGTGTGCTGAGAACAAAGATACAGCCCGTAACGTCACCTGGCTTCCTGCAGTTGGCTTAAATTTGCTTATTAATTTTCTGTGAAAAACGAGCTAGTTTTTGAGAATGATGTGATGGTGTTTTGAGGAACAAACAGCAGCACTGTGACCCTTCTGTGTGTGACTTAGGTACCTGGAGGGTGACGTGAAGGACGCTTCTGCTGCAGCCGTGCTGACGTCAGGAGCCATCGCGGTGTGGGACCTGCTGCTGGGGCACTGCACGGCCCTGCTGCCCCCGGAGCCCGAGGGGAGCTGGGCACTGGCCCGCTGGGCCACCACCAGCGCGTGTCTGCTGGCCGGGCAGCAGGACGGGACTGTCAGCCTGTACCAGTACCGGCAGCCCCAGCCGGGAGCGGCCTGACGGAGCACTGTGGGGTGAGGGTCCCTGGCACCGCGGCACCGGCAGCACCGGGTGCTTCAGCTCAGGGGTATCTCCGGTAACGGGCTCTGCGCGGGCGCTCGGGCCGGGCAGGTGCTGCCGGGCACCCCGGTGTGTGCAGGGCCATTAAACCTGTTTGCTTTGGAATGACTCCGTGCCTGCTGCTGTGCCCGGGGTGAGGGGGCTCCGTTGGGGCTCTGCTGGGCGGGGGGCTCTGCCCAGGGCTCCACGGGTGGCACCGAAATGAGGAGTGCACTTCTTAAACCCATGTAGTCCTGAGAAGCAGGGTTCTTCATCGGGGCACTGGGTGCACGGGGCATCGTTCCACCTATCGTGCATGCCGACTCCTCTCTACAAAAGCTTTACACTGTCTAAACATGCATATTCATCACTTTTCCAAGAAATTATTATCATATTTATTATATTTCCAATAACTCATTACTGTATGTAAACATCCTTTTCGCCTGTGCACTGGTTGCCTTCAGGGGGGTCGTCTGGTGGTTGTAGAAACTTTTGTCACTGTGCGTGTTAGTTGAACGTTTCTCAGACCACCTTTTGGCCAGTTTACAACACTTCTGTCTCCAGCTACAACGATGATGAAGGGGCTGGAGCATCTTCCTTACGAGGATGGACGGAGAGCGCTGGGGCTGCTCAGCCTGGAGCGGAGCAGACTGAGAGGGACCTGGTCACTGTTTATCAATGTCTAACGGGCGGGTGTCGAGGGGGTGGGGCCAGTCTCTGCTCAGTGGTGCCCAGTGGCAGGACAAGGGGCAACGGGCACAAGCTGGCACGCAGGAGCTTGCACTGAAGCAGGAGAAACTTCCCCGAGGGGCTGCCGGAGCCCGGGACAGCCTGGACAGTGCCACCGCCCGGTGCGGCCTCCGGTCGCCAGGGGGCGGTGCCACCGCCGCTCCCCGCCACGGAGGCCCCGCCCCGCCGCGCGGTGGCTGCCGGGAGCGGCGCGGTGCCCGCCGGGATCAGGTCACCATGGCGGCCCGTGTCCTCTCGGCCTCTGTCCGCCGCCTCCTGCCGCGCCCGCCCCCGCCCGCCCCGCGGCCCGCCGCGCTCGGCACCCTCTGCCCCCGCCGCCCGTGGGCCCCGCCGGGAGCGGCCCCGCCGCTGGCGCAGCTGCTGGCGCAGGTGAGGCCCGGGGCGGGGGGCGGCCGGGTGCTCCTCAGTGCTGCCCGCTCCTCCCCGGTGCTGCCCGGTGCCCCCCGCTCTCTTGTAGGTGCCGCGGGCGGCCTGGCCGTGCCGCCGCTTCTCCGACCTGCCGCCGCTGACCCTGACGGACATCAAGGAGCGCGTCCTCTACGTCCTCAAGCTGTACGACAAGATCGACCCCGAGAAGGTGAGTGGGGCTGGGCCGGGCTGCGGGCGGCTCCCGCTGCCCCCGGGCAGGCGGAGCTCGGGGCCCCGCGGGGGGTTTGGCGGGTCGGGACGAGGCGCTGCGGCCCCTCGGATGGGGAGGGGGCGGCGGGGGGGGCCGGGCAGGCCGAGGGCTCCGGTCTGACCCGGGGGTCCCGCGGCCGGTTCTGTCGCCTGATCCCCGGTTTTTGCGCCCCCAGCTGACAGCCGAGTCCCACTTCATGAAGGACCTGGGCCTGGACAGTTTGGACCAAGTGGAGATCATCATGGCCATGGAGGACGAGTTTGGTAATTCAGAGCAGCCCGCTCCGGGCCGTCGCTGCCTTTGTTTCCCACGAGCCCTGCAGCGCGGCCGTAGCGAGCGGGGCTGTCCTGGGAGCGGTGGCACTGGAGCCCCTCGGTGCCATTCCAGGGGACCCCAGCAGTTCTCGGGCCGTGACAGTGTGCGCCGGTCGCTGCTGGCACCGGGAGTCAGGGGAAGGCGTCTGTCTGTCTGTCTGTCTGCTCTGGAGCTGGGTCCCTCTGGGAGCACTGGCCGCTTCTGTCCCCACGTCCCTCCTGGGCACCACCCGTCCTGTTGCTGGGGAGGGGACAGTGGGGACAGCAGCCTGTGAGCGGGGCAGCGGGTGTGGCCCTGAGCCCCAGGGCTGTGTCTGAGCTGACCTGTGCTGCTGGGAGCTCACAGGGGTGCCAGGATTTTCCGCACCAGAGTTTTTTTCATCCCCAATACTTGATGCTGGTAGGAAAAACAAGAGTGATTTTTCCAGATTAGCCTGTGTTCTGGGTTGGTTTTAGTTCATTTTGGGCTGCTTCATGCTTTGATTTAAAGCTCAATTTCTGCAGTATGTGCCTGATTTGTCAGGTGGGGTCAGGAGCGTCCGTGGGGTCTGGCCGGTCCCTAGAGCCGGGGCAGATGTTTCACTGCAGGGCGCTGGCTGGTGCTGTGTGTCCCACCCACCCACTGTGGCCGTGCTGGAGCGCTCTGTGCGGCCACGGGGGCTGGAGAGGAGAACTCACACTCTCTGGAGCGCGTTTCTGAGCAGTTCCAGCCCGGAGAGCCCCGGTGCTCCCGCCCCGGCCGTGCTCGTGTGAGCGCTCGACACCGGACTGCACCGGGGGGGCCCGAGCTGCCAGGGACGCCCCCATCCCCTCGCGCGCTGGGGGGGCTCTGGGCAGGTGTGAGGGGCACTCACCAGCCCCTGCTCCCCACTGCGCCTGCCTCGGCCCTTGGCCCAGAGCAGCGTGGTGGGCAGAAGGCAGCTCGAGGCTCGGGCAGTGGCTGGGGTGGCTCCGAGCCCCCCGGCCGAGAGCAGCCCCTGCCCGAGCGCGCGGGGCCGGCGGGAGCCGCTGCCCCTGACCCCGCTCCCCCCTGACCCCGCTGCCCCTGACCCCGCTCCCCCTGACCCCGCTCCCACTGTCTCAGCTCGGTGCGTGCTCTCTCCCAGGGTTTGAAATTCCTGACGGGGATGCAGAGAAGTTGATGTGTCCACAGGAGATCGTCGATTACATTGCAGACAAGAAGGATGTTTATGAATAAAAACAGCTCCTCAGAGAGGGGTGAGTACAGACGTGCTCCTGCCAGTGCCTCGGGTCAGGGCACACCGGGTGTGTTGTGCAGGGTGACGCCCGCGGAGGGGAGTGTCTGGGGTGAGGTGACAGTGCCACAGGGCTGGATGGGAGCCTGGCAGGTCTGGGAGGAGGGGGCAGCAGCTGCCTGCTCTGCCCGGGGGGGACGGGTGACTCGTGTTCTCCTGAGGCATCTGCTGCTGGGGAAGGACGTGGGGCTCAGCAAAGGTTCATCTCGCCCTGTGGCGCTTCCAGCGCTCGCATTGCCCACAGAGCTTTAGGAGATGGGGAATTGACTTCAGTTATGAAAGTCCCTCCTCTCAGCTCTCCTGGGCCGTGGTGGGCTCGCCAGGGTGTGTGAGCGCAGCTCCAGCTGCCCCATTTCCTCCCCACCAGCCTCAGCAGGAGATGGCAGCAGGAAAGGAAACAGGCAGGAAAGGGTTACTGGAGCCACTGCGCTGGGGCTGCAGGGGAAATGAGCGGGTGGCCTCGGGCCAGTGAGCAGCACAGATCATCCCAGTTCCTGTTTGTTCCCCTCTGGCCTCCCTCCCTCTGCCCTCCTGGGCCGGGGGAGCTGTGCCCCTTCGCTGCTCTCTGAGCCAAGGGCAGAATCTTAGCGATGGGAAGGACCTTCCTGCTCGTTCTGTGCCTGCTTTCTGTGTTCAGCCTGTCTTGTCTCTGCCTGACCCACTTCTTTTGTGCCTTAAAATGGAGAGTTGATGAAATATTCAATATGTGGGTTTCTTTTTTTATCAGGAGATGTCTGTAGCACCAGGCCCGGGCTGGTGTCGGTGGGTGACTGTCAGCGCTCGAGCAGAGCCCTTGCTGCTTTCACCGGGAAGTTGGACGTGGCCGTTGTATTTAAACTGTCTGAATGTGTTGTCCTTTCAAACCAAGAAAAAAAATGAATAAATACATAAAACCACTGTTGTGTTGGTGGCTTTTCCATTTCACACTGCTGGTGGTCACCGTGTTGGTGACGGACACTGCAGGGATGAGGAAGTGACTTCCCTGGGAACACCCATCTTGTCCCCCGGGCTCTGACCGTTACCCCGGGATCTGGGTGCTGGTGTTGTCCTCTCCCACAGCCCGCCCCTCTCCTGCCTTTGCTGGTTGTTTCCTCAGCGCTGGTGAAAAGAAGCCGCTTCCATTTGCAAAGCTTCTGCTTTCCTGGTGGAAAATAAAGGAGGGAAGGACTTTCCTGCTGCTGAAAAGCAAAATCACAGCAGTGTTCCTGTCAGCCCAGCTAATCTGGGCTCGGGAGGCTCTGAATCCCTCCGGAGGCAGAAGCAGTTATTTCTGGACACTACACAGTTTTTCCTCCGAGCCAAGAAACACTTTTATATGTCAGAGGCACCGTGAGGCTGTGAGCCAAGAAAGTGTCACCGGGTAACGGATCCCCTGGCGCTCGGGGTGGCGGGTGATGGAAAGAGCCGGGTCTGTTGGTGCAGCACACGGTGCCTGAGCGAGGTGTGGGTGTCCCGGGGCTCCCCCGGGGCTGGTAAACGCGCTGGGCCGAGTCCCCGGCCGGCCCGGTGTCCCTCTGCCCTCGGGGACCAGGTTTCGCTTTTGGTGTGTGCCAGTCCCGTGTGCCCGGAGCCTCCTTCACCCCTCGTTCCCCCGAGCGTGGTCTGAACGTTTCCTGATGGGGCTGCGCGGTGGGACGGGGGGTGACGGGCGTTTTGGCCGCCGTGGCTGTGCCGGTTTCGAGGCACCTGCTCGGAGGCTGCGGGACCGTCCCTGTGTGGCCCGGCCCGGTGTGGTCGCCGGTGGGGTGGCCCTGATGTGCCCTCCGGGAGCCGCTGCCCTGAGCTGTACGCGGGGCACGGGGGGAGGTGGCCGTAAGGACACTGCCGGTGTCCCGGGGCTCCGCCGGGGTGAACCGGGCGGTGGGCGGAGGGCGGGCAGGAGGCGGAGCAGCCCCGGGCAGGGTGACCGGGCACCGAGCCGGGGTCCCATCCCCGCAGCCCCGCCCCGGAGAGCGGCCAGCGCGGGTGCAGGGCCCGGCCGTGTGTCTCCCGGTCCCGCTCCGCCCGCCCGAGGCTCCCCCGGGGTGGGGACGGGCGGGTCCGCCCCCGGGCTGGGGCGGTGGTGCCGGTGCCGGTGGGGCGGGACCGGGCCGGGGGCTGCGGCTGCCCGGCGCCTCCCCCGCCGCAGCGGGGACGGGCGGGGGCTTCCTGCCGCCGCCTCGGCAGAGCCGCCCGCGCCGCCGCGACATGGAGCGGACCCGGTTCCCGCGGCTCGTGGCCGCCGCAGGTGAGCGCCGGGGCCGGGGCGGGTCCCGGGACCCCGGGGATGCCGTGCGGGAAACGGGGGGATGGCCGCGGGGGTCTGCGGTGGTGAAGGGGCCGGTACCGGGCTTGGAGTGGGTCTGGGCTCCCCGGTTGCACCGGGGCGGGGGCTGCTCGAGTGTCACCGGGACCCGCCTCGGGTGAGCTCGGCCTCGGGGTCCCGGGAGCACGTGGCGGGTGGGCAACGTGGGGGACGCGTGGGGACGCGGCGGGTGAGAGCAGCGGCCGTGTGCCGAGCCCTGCCGAGCCGTGCCGAGCCCGGGAGGCTCCACAGCCTCGATGCTGTGACCACGGGAGAGGAGCGGGAGCCCCAGCGAGGTGCTGGCGGACAGCGGGGACCACGGGGCTCATGGTGACCCCGGCCCCGCCGAGGGGTGTGACCCCCTGCCCCGACACCCGGTGAGCCACCCGCTCCCTCGGGAGAGCGGCTGCTGCCACCGCGGGGACCCAGAGCCCTGGCCTGGCACTGTCCTGGTGCCGGTGCGGTGCCAGCGCGGTGCCAGCCTGGGGACCCGGGGTGCCAGCGCCGGCACGCGGTGGCTTTGCCGGCCGGTGCTTTGGTTCAGGGCACGTCGGGCGCGTCCAGCACGTGGCGGGTGTGGCCGGGGGGAGGACGCGGTTCCGTTTGCTCAGACGAGGGCCGGGGGTTTCCAGCGGCGTTTGGGCCGCTCGGGAGCGCGTCCCTCGGCAGCTCCCGGGGTGGGGGCGCGGTGCCCCGTGGCCAGCGCTGGTGCGTGATGCCCGACACCGGCGTGCGCTGCTGTCCCCTCTGTCCCCAGTGATCCTGGAGTGCTGCGCCCGGCTCTGCCCCGCTCTGGGCGCTGCCGCTGCCATCCCCTGCGCCCGCCCGGGGACCGTGACGGGGGAGCGCTGCCGGACAGGTACCGCCGGGGCTGGGACCGTCCCGCTCTTGGCCCTTTGTGGCACCATGTGCCAGCCACGTGCCCTGCTCAGTGTCCCCCCACTCCTGCCTCTGCCCACAGATCTGGAGCGAGGGGCTGGCACAAGGCGGGCACCGACACCGGCGGCAGTGGGGCAGCTGCAGACAGAGGCTGAGCTGCTGCCCTTCCCCGGGACACCCACCGGGACGGCTGAGCCCCCCAGATCCCAGGGGAGCCCCAGAGGTCCCCAGGCAGATGGGGAGGGGACAGGGCCCAGGGTGCAGGATGGAGCAGCCACCGAGCGCCCGGGGTCCCCGCTCTCGGTGGGCACCGCTGGCAGCCAGTGGCCGGGTCCTGCCCCAGCACCGGAGGAGCCGGACACAGCCCCTGTCACCAGACCTGCCCCCGGGACTGACCCTGGAGGAAATGTGACGGCAGAAGGTGCCACGACCTTGCAGGAGACCCCCTCACCTTCCCCATCCTCTGTGACAGTGCCCGGCTCTGCCAGGGGGCAGCGGGGGTCCCCCAGCACCCTGGCAGGACAGAGCCCCACAGGGACAGAGCTTGTGCAGAGTCAGGGGGGCTCACACAGCCCCTTGTCCTCGGAGGTGTGGACAGGGGACAGCCCAGGTGCCACCGTCCCGCTGAGTGACAGCAGCCCAGGGACTCGCCTGAGCATCACACTGGCGACGGACAGTCCTGTGCGGGGGACAACTGGGATGTCACCCTTCACAGGGGGGCTGCAGAGGCTGCTGAGCCCCACGGGGACACTGCGGGGGACACGGCTGGGACTGGGGCTGGCAGGAGGACAGAGCTCTGACTCCCACCCGTGGCATGGGACGGACATTTCCTGGCAGGGTCCCCACTCTGCCCCTCGCCCCTCTCCACCGTCCCTGGGGGCTGGTGGCCGTGGTGGCCCCCTGGCCAGCACAGCCCCGCCAGCTGTGGGGATGGGCCCAGCCTCACTGCCTGCTGCAGGCAAGAGGTCGGGTCTGCTGGTCCCCACTGCCACGGCCAGCACCCCAGGGGTGACATCCCCTGGAGCAGGGGCAACCCTGGACCCGACCATGGGGGTGTTGGGGCCACCCAACACAGAGGGTCCCCCTGAGTTCAGCCACGTCCCCCTGGACCAGACCTGGCGCCCACCAGCCGTGTCAGGGCAGCCCCCAGCCTCGGTGGCCCCGGGCAGCACCGTGGTGGCACAGACCCGGGTGCCACATGCCAGCCCAGGGTCTCCCCATGTCCCTGTGTCCCTACAGCCTGTCTCAGCCAGCAGCTCTGCAGTGCCCACGTCACCCCCCCTGGGGACCAGCCCCACTGCGGGTACCCCCCTTGCAGGACCATCCCTGGGGCACCGGCTGCCCCACGGCACCTTGGGGGAGGGTCTTGCTGAGACCCCCCACATCCCGGGAGGGACCCTGGTGAGGGTTGGCGATGCTGAGCCCTGGGCTGTGACTGCCCTGCTGAGCACCCCCATAGCCCCTGAGCCTCCCGGGCAGCCGGCTCGATCCCAGCCAGCATCTTCCCTGGGACTCACCACCACTGTTGGCATCACTGACACCACTGCCACAGCTGCCACCGCCAGCCCCACGCTGCCTGGGGACGTGGGGACAGTCACACCAGAGCCCGGTGCTGCTGTATTGCGGGAAGATGCAGCAGGGGTGACGTGGGGGCCCCCGACTCCTCCGTCCACCATGGTGCCAGGGCCTCCCACGCAGCCCACTGCTCCTTCTGGGACCCCTGGGTCCCCCCCACCTGCTGGGGACACCGACCTGGTCCAGCTGTCGAGCAGCCCTGGAGGGTGGCCAGATGCTGACACCCCCCAAGTGACGCCGGCCCCGGCAGGCAGAGCCCCCCGGGTGTTCATCGTGGAGGATCAGCCACCCCTCCTGCGAGGTAGGTCTGGGGGTTGGGACCCTCTGCCTGGGCACGGCGGGAGAAGAGCTCAGAGGAGCCATCAGCTTGGGGGGGGTCGGTGCTGGTGACCCCCCAGGGCACAGTGCGGGTCCCCGTTGTGCTGATCCCCATCTCTGCTCCCGCAGTGTCCCTCCTCCGCATCCCCTGCGAGCTGGTGCTGGACATGGGGTTCATCCCCGCACTGCAGGACCCCGCGTCCCGCGAGCGCCGGGGGCTGCTGCGCAGCTTCAACCAGACGGTGAGAGCGGGACGGGGCCGTCGCGGGGGGCGTGGCTGGGACCACCCTGTGCCAGGCTCAGCTTCCACCCCGCGCAGGTCGCTCCCCTCTTCATGTCGGTGCCTGGGTTCCTGCGGCTGGAGGTGACGGGGATCAGGTAGGTGCCGGCCAGCCCCGCAGCCTGTGATGTCCCCTGGCCTGGGGGTCACACGCTGCGGGGACACGCGGGGCGGGGCTGCGGCGCCGGAGCGGGGGTCTGAGCCAGCCCCGGGCGCGCGGCGGGTGTCCCCGCAGGGAGGGCAGTGTGGTGCTGGAGTACGACGCGCTGTTCGCGGCGGAGCGGGTGCAGGTGCCGGGGCTGGACACGCTGCTCGACGCCGCGCTGGGCTCCGGCGGTGCCCGGCCGGAGCTGGCGGTGGGCACGGCCCCCGTCCTGCGCAACGTGGCTCTGGGTGAGTGCGGGCCACGCACGGGGCTGTGCCATCGCCGGACCCTCCCGTAGCGCCCGGGGTCCGGTGCTGGGCTGCGGCTGCCCTGGGGTGGGCACGTGCCCGCCCCGGCTCTGTGCTCGGTGGGGAGGGGGTGAGGCAGCCGGACCCCCGTCCCTGCAGAGCGGCCGCTGGACCCCTGCGCTGTGCTCTTTGCCTGCCGCGCCGGCTTCGCCTGCGTGTCTGGGGCAGACGGGAATGTCACCTGCACCTCCCTGTGCCACCGCGACTACTGCAAGAACCACGGCATCTGCACCCACCCCCCGGGCCACCAGCCCCTCTGCCAGTGAGTGTCCCTGGGACCAGCGCTGGGGTGACGGTGCTGTCCCCCTCGGTGGCTGATGTCCCCTCCTTGGTGCAGGTGCCCGGTCGGCACCGATTTCTGGTTCATGGGGCTGCGCTGTGACTACCGGGTGACGCAGCAGAGCCTGCTGGGCATGGCCGCGGGGGTCCTGCTCAGCATCGTCCTCCTGGGCGCCGTCATCGCCGCCGTCGCCGTCCGCCGGTTCAAGGCTCTGCTGCTGGAGGCCAGGGCTGACCAGACGCGCAGCAGGTTGGGTGCGCGGGACCGGTGGGGGTCCTGGGCTGGGGTCTGGGGTGGCTCTACAAGGAGGGGGGCTCCTGCTGTGGGGCGATGCCCCTGCCCCTCCCCGGGGGTGCTGGGGGGCAGCTCTGGCCCCACACGTGGTGGTTTGGGTTGGCACAGCCCATGTGGGGTCGGGAGGGCCGTGAGGTTGGGCTGGGGCTGAGCTCTGCCAAGAAAAACACTCTGCGGCGGCTGATAGCGGCGGTGGAGGTGCCGGGGCGGGGAGCACGTGCGGGACCTGGCTGTGGCTGGTCCCATCGTGCCTCAGAGCCACGGCCGTGCCCCCCGGCTGGGTGGGGCTGTGTGTGGCTGTGCCGGCAATGCGCGGTGCCCGGGGGATGCGCGCGGTGCCTGGAGGATGCTCGCAGCCCCGCGCTGGCCCCGGGAGGCAGTGTGCAGGCAGGAAAGGAGTGCCAGGACACGAGATGTGCTGATGAGCTCCCGAATACAGGGACCCCCTTCCCCAGTGCCACCCGTGGGGAAGTACCGGGCGCATCTGTCCCGCTGTGTGCCCGCTGCGGGTGGGAGCTGGGGTCTGGCACAGCCCGGCCAAAGCAGCTCTGCTGGGAGTGCTGGGGGACCCCGCTGCCCTCCCCATCAGCATCTCATGTGCCCTGGGGATTGTTCCCCAGGAAACCATCACAACAGTCGTGGGGCTGCGGCCAGATGTTGTTTGGTGTCACGGGCTCTGCCCCCACCCAGGGCGTGGGGCTGGGTCCTGCCCCTGTGCCGTGAAATTTGGGTGGAAATTCACGATCTGTGCTTGCAGTGCAGGCACCGGGGTCATGTGTGTGTGTGCATGAGTGTGTGTTTATGTGCATGTGTGTCCACGTGCCCCCCACGCCCCCGGTGCTGCCGCAGCTGCCCTGCCTTGCCCCGCAGCTACCGGCGGTTCTGCCGGCTGGACGATGTCTCGGCCCAGTACTGGTCACGCTCCTGGTTGCCCTCGGCCAGTTCTCTGGACAACCCGGCCTTCAGCAACTCGGAGGAGCTGCTCCACTTGCAGATCTTGGACAACGGCTGCTGCAGCTGCCGGGAGGACTCGGGCATCACCGACAGCGCCAAGCAGCGCCCTGCGGCACCCGCGCGCCGGCCCAGGTACAGGGCGGGGTTTGCCGAGCACACGCAGCACCGTCTGGTCTTTCATTTGCTCCTGGGCAGGAGTGAAACAGGGGTGTGGGGTTCTGGGGGCACAGCAGCCAGGGCCCAGCACATGCTGCCCTCCCTGTGCATCCTTTGGCACCCAGGGAAATCAGGGGGTCGTTCTGCCCCAGCACGGGAGCAGCTCGGGGCGATAGGGACTGCGGATTCGCAGCAGGAAGGGTCACATCAGCAGGAAACAGCGCGGTTGTGTGTGCGGGTGAGGGGCTCCTAATCAGCTTCCAGGCGTGTGAATGGAAAAAGGGCCCTGGAAGTTTCCATTTCACGAGCAAAGGGCTCTCCAGCCGGGACACCCCCACCCAGGGGCCCTGGGGCACGGGCATGGTCTCCTGCTCTCCCCAGGGTGCTTCAGCAGCAGCGACTGGACTTGTACCTGCTCCTCCCTTAATTAACAACGACTTTTCTTCCCAGTTTCCATTACGACTGGGACACAAGTTCCAGCAGCATGAACGATCCCATGGTGGACTCGGGAAAAGCCAGCGACATCTCAGTGTCGAGTTGGCCCATGGAGCCCATCCCGTGGACACCGTTCCCCGTCCTCCACCAGCTCTCCAGGCAGCGAGCGGTGAGCACAGCCCTGGAACTGGCTTCGGGGTTCGGCTTTTATGGAGGGGAGGGCGGAAGGGGCCGTGCTCACCCCATCCCCGGAGCGGCTGCGCCCATGCCGAGGGCTGCAGCCCTTCTCGCTCCGGCCCGGGAGGGGGATGCTGGGGGGATTCTCAGAGGGCAGCGCTGGCAGCCTCAGCTCCAGCCCGGGAGGGGGATGCTGGGGGGATTCTCAGAGGGCAGCGCTGGCAGCCTCAGCTCCAGCCCGGGAGGGGGATGCTGGGGGGATTCTCAGAGGGCAGCGCTGGCAGCCTCAGCTCCAGCCCGGGAGGGGGATGCTGGGGGGATTCGCAGAGGGCAGCGCTGGCAGCCTCAGCTCCTCCCGGGCTGGAGGGCAGCAGCTCCTGGCAGCGCAGGACAAAGGGGTCTCTCCACAGCACAAAGCCAGACGGCCCCATTCCTACTGCGAGGGGATGGAGCTGGGCAACCTGGAGAGGAGCT